>JAMBLF010000321.1:0-307771 GCA_030578115.1 Leucoptera coffeella | reverse complement strand
GTCTTCTCGCCGAGAGTCGCTTATGGCACGGTCCACCACGTCGTATTGGTTGATCACGTTATTTGTCGTTTGGACATCGCTCTGCAAGTAAAATTAGGTTTTGGACACATATGCACAATATAAAAATAAATTATACATATGTGTTCCCTATAGAATTTTCCCTTTATTTTGACCAATTTAGTTTAGTTTTAATACTGCGGGATTATTAAAAAATACGTTATTTTCAAGCGCATGGTAGATTTAAATATACTAGATCCATCGCTTTGGAGAATTGAGATAATTAATTGTTATAATATTGCCATTTATAATAGATATTGAGATAATTATGGTACTCACCCAATTTCTGATGTCAGTAGAGTTGCTCTTGTCGACAAAAACGTTAGTCCTCAGTTTGTCGTCTACCTTGGCATCTTCGTAAGTCGTGATTTTGCGAGTTATTCCGTTCTCTGTGACGTACCTCGTCACCTCTATTTGGCTCTTATTCTTTTCGATCTCGAAGGACTTTGTTGTAATGTCTCCTGAGACATTTCTGATGGTAGTAGTTTCTTCCGTGTCAATGCCTTCATATAAATCTTTGACATCCTCATTTATCTTTGTTCCGAATGAAACTTTATCGATACGCTTGAAAGGATATTTCTTAACGGTATCGATGATTTCCTTCAATATTTTATCGTCAATGTTCCTATTGATAACGATACTTTTGTCACTAATAGTAACATCTTTTCGGGTATGGGAACTCTCAATGATCCTCCTCAAATCATTGATTGATGTGAAATCTTTAATATCTCTTGATGAGAGTATGATGTTGTCTTCAGTGTCTTGCCTTTTCAAATGATGCCTGGGTTGTTCCACACGGCCGAAAGGTGTAACAGCTTTGGGTTGTTTAACATTCTCGTTGTCTTTCTCATAAATGAATTTGCCATTCCAAGTTCCTGTACTTCTTTCGTAGCTGGTTAATGTATCTTTTTTATTAGTTTGAGATTCATTAATTGTAGCAGATGACTCCTTTGTCAGATTTTGTTTCTCAGTACTTAAGAACTCAGAGGTTTTTGTGGAAACATCAGATGAAGTGGTTTGGGATTGGTCATTAGAAGTCGATTGATATGACTTAGACGTAGAGTGTTGCTGGTTTGTGCCACTTATCTGTTGAGATCTTACATCTTTTTGATCGTAATCAGTAATTGCTCGTTTTTTAGTAAAATCTCCAACGTAAGTATTACTCGTAGACGCTATTTCTTTGCCATTTCTCGTGAGAAGTGATTCTTCTGTGACCAAGGTTGAACTTTTAGGAACACCATTTTTACCAGTATCATAGTGAGACTCTGTATCTACAGAATGTCTGCTATATTCGTGTTGCGGTTGTATTCCAGTTCCACTTATTTGGAAACTTTTTTCCAAGGAAGCGTTTTCTTTAGAATCACCCCATTCCCTGTGGGAGCTGTCGACCACTCTCTGCTGCCCATCGACCACTCCGAACACATAAGAGGAGGTCGAAGCCTGCTCGGCACTGCTCGTGTTGCTTTTCATTATTTTCGAAGAAACTTGTTTGTTGTCTATGTTTCCTACCTGAAGAATTTCACCCACATTACGCAATTCGTTTTGGATGGTTGCGTCATATCCATAAAAGTTAGAAACGTCAGTTTTAGTCATTTTATCCTTTGTATTCGTATTCTTTTTATTTGTAAAATCTGTTTGCTTAGTAATGTTTTCAGATTTTGTACTAATGTCAGAGTGCATTTGATTCCTTTCACTTTCTTTAGTAAATTTAGACGATTGGTATGTCTCACTGTTCGTGGATGTAGAAGATCCAATATTTGACTTAGTTTGTTGAGTGGCTGTGTTTATGTTTGATTTACTGCTCTGGTTACCACTAGCAAGTTGGTTCTTCGATGACTCTATATTTTTTTGAATCGAGCCATCTTTTTCCGTAATAGCATATGAATGACTAGATACTTCAGCACCGTCTTCTAAAAGCTTTGAGTTTTCGCGGATGTTAATTTCAGTTTTAGCTTTGCCATCTTTTCCTGAATCGTATTTTGATTGCATATCGTAATTGTAGGCACTTTGCATAGATTTTGGCTGGATATCGGTTCCACTTACTTTAGCAAAGGATTCCTGCGAGGCATGTTCCTGAACATCGCCCCATTGTCTCTTGGAGCTGTCGACGACGCGTTCCTTGCCATCGACTACCTCCACCACGTACGAGGATGAGGACGACTTCGTTATGTTGCTGCTCTTCGTCTCGCTAGAGCTAACTGAGCTGGAAAACTCCGTGACATTGTTGTTTAGAGCACTTACTTTTGAATCCTTGGATGAATTTAGCCTCTTATCATTAATCGAATTATTTTGAGAGGTCGAAGTTGCATTCTCGCTCTGAGTTTTAGTATTGCGATCACTAGTTTGAGATTGATTCCGGGTTTCTTGACTGTTGTAAGACGAGTTCGAACCAAGTGTCTGGCGTTCTGATTGCAAAAACTGGTTACTTACATTAGCACCTCGAGATCTATTCAGGAACGAATTGTTCGATGAGTTCACAGCAGAATTGTCAATGAACGCCGTATTGAGAGTCTGGTTGGCCGATGATGAATCTGTTGTCTTGTTAAACGATTGACCGTGAGATGAAGAGTGTTGTTCGGTCATCGATGACGACTGAAATGACTCTGTCTTTGAGCTCTCTTGGTGCGAACTCATCGCCTGAGAAGAGGAGATGAACTCCCCCGTGTGCGAGAGCGCCATTTCGGTGGCGGTGGCCTTGGTCTGCGAGAGATCTGGGATGGAGGGCGCCTCCGTGACGATGTAGTGCGGGTGGCTGTTGTAGTGCTCGGAGATGGTGGAGCCGCTCAGCGAGGCGTTGTCCGTGATGTCGGTGATCATGAGCGGGTCCTCGGGCTCCACCTTGATGTCGATGTAGCGCACTCTCTTGCCAGACGACGTCACTTTCTGCGAGGAGCTGCTGCTCTGCTGCACTGAGCTGGAGGTGGAGGAACTCTTTTGCAAGTTGCTCGAAGTGCTCGAGCTCACGTGAGACGCACCGGTCTTTTTAGTCTTTTTGCTGTTTACAGTCATCTTTGTTTGCACTTTCAGCAACTAAACTAAATAAATGAGATTCAATGTTAATATGAACTACTCGTACAACTACAGCAATAAATACGTGAGAGTAAACAGTTAACTGAGCGATAAATACAATGGGAATCTACGGTACACTGTTTATTTATGTTGATAAACTAAAATGTTCGCGAGAGTCGTTCGTGTCGTGTCGCGGGCGCGCGCTTCTCGCGGCTGTCTCGCGGAGTCTGCGCCGGCGGCGGAGCGGCGCTCGCTCCTCGGCGGCGGCAGTGGCGGCGTCATCCGCGAGACCTTCAGGACACGTAAGCGGCTATTACACAGTTGGACTCGCACCAAAAAAGGTGTAAACAAAAATATGATTAAACTCTTGCAGTTGAATCAATGTGAACCTCAGAGGACGCCTACGTCCCGACGAGTCATTCGAGAGAATGTCCTCGCTATATCGAGCTCACTGATCACCAGTACGCATTAACTGCAAACAAGAAGTTATTTTTCGTAGTAGCGTTGTAAGGAAACTACTAATCTATAGGGAGTACTTGTAGCCAGAGTCTATGAATGACAAAGGGCTCAACGGCAGTCGCGATGGCCACTGACTATCTGGTGGAAATGATGGCATTGAAAACTAGTAACTCAAATCTCTGACTATCCGGAAACCTTTTCTTTCTTGAATTCATTTTCTCATAGTTTTAGGTCATTGGCAATCTTATCGCTCTTGTTGCCAATCTTGATATAAACATTAAATACAAACATCTTCTCAAATGATAAAACTTGACTTAAATTTAACAAAATGTAGACTTACTTGTTGAGTTACTTACTAAATCATTTCTTTATTATTATTATAAGTAGTTTAATATTTGAGGCGACAAAGATTTGTCAATATAATTCAAGAGCGATCGGCTCTGCTTATAGCGTGACAAAATCTACATACGAGTAATATATGAATGATTCCACCCGTGTCCCCAAATACCAATACGGTGCAACCTGTAGAATGTTTGATCCACGAATATCGTTTCACTGTACGCGTATATTACATGCAAGTGACTAATAAACTTTATTTACATTGACATAATATATTGGGTTTCAGATTGAGTTAGGTATTCTAGAAATAACGTTCAGGAATGTAAATAACGTCCATATTGATTACTCACACAGAATAAGCGCCAAATTTCTCAATAGCGAAAAAAATATTATGAAATCATCATCGCAAAAAGACAACTGACTGAATTTCTTGAAATAAATACAATACATAGTGTCGATTCACATATTAATTTAGTGAATTGCACTCGCTGCCAAGCACTCACACAAAACTAAAATAACTATCAGGAATTCTATTTCCTAACGATATTTACATTCATTCGGGAATAAAGCCTGATGGTGTGTACACAAAGAAGCCAGCAGGGGCATAGGAGCCACTGCTCACCGATATCGTCAGCAAAGCGGTGAATGCACAGTGGAAAGAAGGGAAAAGAGCTTTAATATTTTAACAGCTCCGTGGATTGCAGTAAATTACTGATAAGCGATCAACGCTACTTTTATAATGTACTAACACGAAACAATGGAAATTGTAATTATAAAGTGTGATATTTTCCTAATTAATTTTACACACATATGTAAGTACTTGTAATAATTGCTACTATTTTTAGCTAGCCATTATTTCTCTACTGCTCTACTTCAAATCTCTAAATACTACTAAATAAAATTATTATTACATCCAGCGTAAAAGCATAGTAAACCTAGGATATTATGAATTTAGTTTCATCTGATCTATTCCAGCAGTTAAAAACGCATCACTACTTAAGGAATAGAACACCTTACAATCTCTTAGTCATTTCATCGAACACATCCCAAGTCCTAATTTAATCAAAATCCAAACCAGTAACTAATACATACAGATTCGCAAGTATTTGTATAATAAATCAAAATTAGGTCAGAGACAGAGTTTAAAACGAATGACATACTTTTGAACGCTTAAATGCAATCAATAAACATGCATCGCTTTTTTATCCTTCCATTTACATCAAGTTATGGCATCGTACCTCGAACGAGCTTCTTGTGCCCATTGCAATCTTTAGCAAACTACATTCTGTTTATGGTAAGTATTCTAGCCTGGTCGTCGCTCATAATATGACCTTAATACGAAAAGCTCTCCAAAATAGGGGTTCCAATGTAATTCTAAAGCAGTTTTGGGCACTGTAATACAATTGTTAGGTATGCTAAGACTAAACTAGATTTGTTGTAAATTCTATTTTTAGTCCTAACATAAAGTTGTCCCGTGCTAAGAGACCCGTGTTAGCTGCGACATAAATATAATGCTAACTATATGCCGCTCTACTACTACTCTACTCTCTACTCTAGCATATCATAAAATGGAATTTATTAGGCGATGGTCTAGAACATCTATATCTAGATATATTATCTAGAACATCATATGACATGATGACCATCGTCAATATTAATACTTATAAGTGACCTAGGAATTATTGTCATGTCTCTGAGATTCTTTCCACCCCGAAAAAGATAATGGATGTGAATCTTTGTGTGTTTTTAAGTCTTAATTTGCCTTAGAGGCAGTTAAGTAAATCTTGGCATGTCATAAGAGGTAATTCAGGAGCTAAGGCAAATTTTAATATATACAACTTGTAAGTCAAAGTGTATATAGGAAGCAAGATTTATAATTGTTTTAAACGTAATCATTAATTATGATTAAGGAAATCATAGCCCCGAGGTTCTGCCCGAGTGACAGTTTGGGTTAGCGGTGTTTATAAGACGTCGTTATTTAAGTATACTTGTAATTTGAACTTATAAAATCTACGAGGTATCACTAAAATTTTAGAACAATTCAATGAGAATGTGAAGAAAGGATTAAACATGAACAATTCGGGATTTAGGTGCCTCAGTCTACACTAGATTCCTGAAATGTTTAATACATAATTAATTCGTGCTTTTTTAATTTTGAATGCGGTAAGTAATAGATACCCATTAATTAGCGACTTGCCAATTAGAGTTATCTTAGTTAATTTTTGTAAAAGTTGTTTTGTACAGCGCGATAAACTTTTTCAAAGGTAACCAAATAAGGAACTACCATTTTTCTTATATTGCGAGCAAAATAAAAGCGACGCTATTAGCGACTCAGAAAAAGTTTGTGATACTACAACTAATTTCGAAATCTTATACCTAAGTTGGCGTCGCAATACACCCACTAGTTTGAAAGTATCATAAAGCCACCACCTTCCTAAACCTGAGTAAAGCTAAGCCTGATCTAGGAAATGGAAAACCTCTACAATTTATCGGAAACAGCCTCCATATTACGAGCTCACTGATTAAGACACATTGCATGAGATGAAGCGTTTAAATTTGATATCATACATTTTCGTTCGTTTTCTAACATTTTATTTTTGATTGGGTGTCCTATTATTTCTACAAATTCAAAATATATGTGCTATAAATGAAAGGGAAGGTCTATAAAGTTTAGGTTCCGAGTTAAAGATTTAATTGAATTTGTAACAAGTTCATTCCGGCATGTCGTAAAAGGCGACTATGGGACTGCCCCTGTATATGAAATCTATTGGGCGATGGGCTAGAAACCAGTTACAATTTATCCTTACGAAATCGTAACTCCAATATTATGCTAATAAGTGACTAAGGAGATGTTTTCATGTCTCCAAGCGTCGGTCCACCGCGAAAGGGTCGTGAACGTATGTGTATGTAAGAAGTTCAACGCCTTCAATTTGATTATTATGAATAACGAATATATATGTAGTATACTTTTTACACACATAGTGCCATGTAGGTATTTATTACATGATTCATTAATTTATACCAGGCACTTCAAACTTTTGTCGTAACTAATAAATCAAGCATTCATTTAAAATTGAAAGATCTAATTCCGATATGTATTTTCTAATAACAAGGTAACTTACACCATACTCAAGCCGAAGTCGTGTGGGAGTGCAAATTCAACGTTCAAACAGTTGACTAAACAAGGCAAAAGCCGTGGGCGAGGCTTTAACTCAAGAGCACCCACCTCGTATTGTCTCCAGACAACAGTCTCACAAATTTAATGGCTATACTATCAATCATTGAGATCATCATATATTGTGGACAACAAATATCACTTAGTCCTTTAGAAAACTTATGATACCAACAACAGGTCGGATTCTAATTTGAATGAACTGAAAGTTTTGAAAAAAGATGATAATTAAGTAGTGATATCTATCTTCGAATAGCTGTACTAGCTAAAAGCAAACAACAGCGCCATCTGTCTCAAATCTACAGAAGATGCCATTCAAATATAGATGGCACTTATTACGTCAATTATTTGTTATGTTGGCTAACCTGTAATAATAAGTGTGTCAACGTCATGTCAGTGTATCCATCCAATCCAACCATTGCTGTGCTGCCATACAAAAAATGTACAATAACTATGTGTGCTGCGCAATCTAGACAGAAATAACAGCTGTTTATAAATTATTTCATTTACTACAAAAATCTGTTACAGTGAAGACGTGCTAAGACAACATCTCTAAAACCTCGCGGCTATAACGTCATAAAGTTGTGCAAGTCACAGTGCTCAATAATTTTTCATAATTCTACGAATAAAGACATTGAGTTTCAATCATTATAGAAAGCGCCTTGTCAATTTCAGCGTTCATTAGAAGTGTGTTGATTACAAAACAATACATTGAAAGATAAGTTTATACAATGTTTATCGAAATTCTCTGTTTTGATACTCGTCACGGCAGTTTGTGATATGCCTGTGTGTCCACCAACCACGGAGAAAAGTGCATAGTGTTATGAACTAAATATATTTTTAGTGATACAAACATTGTAGTGCTATATTAAGATGTCGAGCACAGTCCCCAGTAGTTCTGCTCTAAGAGCCCTGGCTTTGGAGTACAAAAGCCTTCAGGAGGAACCAGTCGAGGGCTTCAGAGTAAAACTCTTAGGAGAAGACAATTTATTTGAGTGGGAAGTAGCAATATTTGGCCCTCCAGACACCTTGTATCAAGGGGGCTATTTTAAGGTAAGATATCCAAGCATTTCTTACATTACTAGGCATATATCTCAGCTGTAACTATTCAGAATATGTTCACATGCATGAAAAGATACCCTGTATATGTTTGTTGAAGGGGTGGGTAGATTGGGAACATGTAAAAGTTTATCGTAAAAACAGGTTGTGACTCATTGTAATGAGTATAAATTTGTTACCTGTACCCTAACCTAACCTGTACAGAACTCATTGTCTGATTGCTAAATCAGGAATATTTTGTATTTTGACATAGGAACAATCTCATGGTATTATACTTACACCAAAAATAAAGTATTTGAATAATCTTTGAAATCATTTCAATGCACAGTTGGCACAACCAAGTCTTGAGTAAACAAAGTGCTTAGCAATCAGTTTCTATATTTCAATTAATGTATGCACATTAACACAATACATTTGTAAAGATTCATCACATGTTTAGTAACCCTGCATATTCTTTGGGATACACAATCAATCAATTCCTGTATCCACTGCCATACAGAAAACCAACTGTAAGTAAAGACACTTGATGTGACATTACATTTATAACTCCTTCATTCTGGAGATGTCTGTGTAAACCTCTGCATATTCTATAAGAATTAAATCTCTTATTTTTAAGTCATAGTACATATGCGCTGAGAGTCAAAAGATCAAGTTTCCAATAAGCGATTAAGAATATCACAAAGCCACCAGCACAATATCTACAACAGAAGATGGCGACCCAAACTGATTAAATGTGGCTTCATTGTAGCCATAAATATACTTCTCTAGCAGACCAATAGCAGAGACAGTCACACTGCTCTGTTAGTTATCTGAGCTCTATTAGTCTTCAATTAGCTAGCCAAGCTGCTGCCACAGGTTCAGCAGACACATGGACCTCTCAATACTCCATATGGGATAATGCAATTATATTAACAAATTACTTGTGACTCATGCTAACATAACATTTCCCACCATTATTTTCTAGTACATGCACAAGAGTTACTAATACCATACTACTTTTATATAGTTTATATAGGATTAAAATATATGAGAATGTTAGTAATAATATATCTTAATTTTAAATATTTGTAAATACTATTCAATGGTGATGACAGACTAGCAAAGACATTGCTGACTAGAAAGTAGAAGATTAAATATCAACTAAGTATTTGCTTCCCAAATCTTTGCATCTTATAGCATTTATTGTTAAAATTAGTTACTGTTGTAAGTATGAGTTTAAAGTGCCAACATGAGATTTTATATAAAATCAAACACTATATATTTTTTAGTGATCGAGAACATAAATAATTTTTTTAAATATACTGTAGTTAGTGTTATAGCCACCGACATTATATTACTATGTTTTTGGTACACAGGAAAAAATTAGCTCATGGATTGTACTTTTTGCAATTTGGGTTAAGCCATACTAGAATAATTCAATTGTTTATTTGCCTATTTCTTTTTAATATAAACTACTTTATTCCCAATTTCTTTCTTTTCAATTGACTGCGGAGAAACCAATGTTTATGATTCAAACTTTCATTTGTAACGTTTATAATGATGCTTTGCTTATTGATAATGGTTTATCATTTTGATACCAGTACTAGAAAGTCCTTCTAAATGCAGTATATAATATCGCAATAACGGTGAACTTAGAACATTAAAGAATATCATTGTGAATGCATCATCAATAATGCAATCAGGTACAAATAATAATTAAAAGTAATTTTCTATATATTCTTACGTGATTGATTGCACTCGTCTGTCTCTATTTAATTGTATAGTGTAATATAATATGCTAAAAAAGGTGTTTTATAATATCCCAAAATAAGTAAACTTTCTTAAAGAATAATTTTAAACCTCCCTAAAACCATAGTCATAGTGTCTTAATTCTAGCTTCAAACTAATATTTGGTAGGCAGGTAAAAAGCCTCATCCTTTACTTTTAACATTGTCCTTCTATTACTTGTTCTTTTACACACCATACTATGTACCCTTGCTATGCCTTTAAAAATATCTCCAATTTGATATCAATAGTTAATAGTGTTTGTGTTACCCAGTATATGGGATGTGGAGGCAGCAATAATCTATATATCTATATAAAGAGATAAAATCATGTTTAATGTAAGAGTTAGTTTAATTCATAAGTTGTTGTGGTAGTACATTCTTTTATGAGTACCTAATAAGAATATTGTTTTGTGCAGGCACATATGAAATTCCCTCCCGACTATCCATATTCACCTCCCTCTATTAGATTTCTAACCAAAGTTTGGCATCCTAATGTATATGAGGTAAGTGAACATCTATTTAGCAAGTACGTACTTTTATTTTAACAGAGTCTGATTGTGCTATAATTAGTTATTTCCTTTTGTTTATACAGTAAGATTTATGACGCACAAAAATTTGATAAGCATTACATGTGTATAGTTATGGTATAATATTGTATTGAATGGTTAATACTATAAAAGTTTCAAATATAGAAACTACAACTATATATTCCTTTGTCAAGATCGATTATAAACTGGATTCAGTGAATTTGTACATATTCCCTAAACTATAAGATGCGAGATAAAAGTATGTTATAATTTGTGGCCCATTTCCAGTTTATTTGATTCTTATTTGTCCCGAGTTATCTGTGAGAAATTATTACAATCATACGTAATCAACTCATATTTACGCACTAGTTAGTAGTTATTATCTCTTTTGGTGTTAACAGAGCCTCATAGTAATCATAACTTCTTGGTCATCTTTGTATAACTATTAGAGTTGTGATGGCATTCTTATGGAATATTAGAGAAAGCCTATCGCCCAATAGACTTCATTTGCCCTTAGTCTCCCTTCGTCATAAGGAATTAAGGCATCAATTAGCATTCCATTTACGTCCTAGCTAACGCGGGACTGATCGGCAGGGGAAATTGAACAATTGTAATCAAATATATCTCCCAATATCGTGTTTATTCAAATTAGTTATAGTTTATAGTTATTTATATAAATTATATATGATATGATTAGATGTGAATCAAGGAAAAGCGAACTCATACGAGTGCGTGGAACGATTGTAAGGATGCTATTGTCTCAGTGACCCAAAACTACTCGCTTCCAAGTCAAGGCTCTCCTTTATCAGAGGCCGATTGGCTTCTTCGCATTCGTTTGCTCTAAATCGTTAATATATGCACATAATTATACTCTAATACACATACACACACGACCGTATTCCAAAGAAGATAGCTAGGGCTAATTCCCTATTAACAAGTTTCGATGGCGATGTTTTTCATTGATGTAATATGGCTACATTCAAATGCGTGAAAAGTAATATCTTACCGTATTGGAATTCCCTGACTAAATGTTGTTCTTATACTTGTATATATAAAATACATAATAGACTAATTTTGTTGCTCTACCAAACTGTACTTAAAACTATATTCGTGTCTAAACTTATCGCCATTAATTATGTGGCGAAGGCACTGCCACTGAGCTACATTTTACGAGATATGCATGCAAATAGCAATACTTATAAGTACCGTAATGTCTCAATATGTAATTGATAACACTGTTTAGAATGTATTCATAATTACGCAATTCACATAAATCTAGATATACATTTTCAGTACGTTTTGTGCATGCCTCTAAAGCAAATTACATTTTTAGATTATCTTTTTATTTATGAAATAGACGAATAATCATTTCATCATTCCAAAGAAAAATAACCTACCTCAGCGTATTAAACATTATTGTAGCACATTAGCTATTTCCGCGCTGTCAGCCGTTGGCCGAAGGCAGCTGATTTTCCAGTTCTAGCGTTAGCAATTAACATGAACTAAGTGAAACCAGAAATGGAGTTGGTCAATCTCTCAAATTTCGCAGTGGGCCCGTTAGGAGGTAATCGCTCGGCACCGGAATCGAGGTCATCACACGCGCTTGACCTTTTAACGCTGAAACTTTTTTGTCTCAGTAGCCATTAGATTCTAGTCTCTTCCGCGTCGTTTCTTTAACATTATGTACCGAAACAGTAGAGTCGTTCGCCCTACTTTTCCTACTTAATTACTATTGCATAATCGAAGAAAATCGTAACGCCAATTGAGACGGTCGAGGTAAAAGGAAAACTCTTCAATATCCAATCTCTTGTTATTTGTAATCTGTAGATCCCGAAGTAAGGCCAGGAAACAAGAATATGTAATTGCGTGCACCAGGTGCGGCCCAGGTAAATAGCCAAGGATGCATTGCATGCGTACGAACAAAACTTGTACACCTGTTGGACAGGGCATGTTGTCGCTTAGACCATAAATTGCCTCTACTTGATATAATATATACATACATATTATGCATTGTCTTTTTCTTCAACTCAATAGGGAGACATTAATAAGACAACCAAATCCGTGTAACCACATTATGACGTTACCGAGAAGGTTAGTGCGGACAGGATGCGTGCCTTCTGGCCACAGGTTGAATGAACCTCGGGCTACTTAGCGGTAAGCTTAAAAGTTGATGACTCACTGTCCTTGTTCGGATAAAACGCTCACGAAACGAATCAAAAACAAACCACAAGATGTATTCCTATATAACACGATCTCTAGAACCTCCTACGTTTAAGAATCGCAAATCTTTTGTTATTCCAATTGTATATGCAATGATAAAAATGCTCATATTGATCAGCCTGCATCCAGACGATGGCTGTTTTTGCGCACACACTTCGTTTGGTCTTTGACCGGCATAACGCCGTAGAGATGACGTATCGAGAAGTACACCACAAGGTCAAACGGGACTTCCGACTATGCTCTGAATTATTGAAGATCCCAATGCTTATGAAGCAAAAACACTGCTGCGAATGAATTTTTCGATATGTCGCCTGAATTGGAGTGATCGGTGGCCTGCTCTCGATTCGGGCGGGCTGCGGCGCTGAACTTGCCCTAGATCGCAATGACGCCTTAAATAGCCGTTGTCGCTGCACTATGGGTGTGCCAAGAGGCGAGGCGCAGTGCCACTGGGGCCACGTGGTGCGCTCTCTCCTATCGCGCAGCCCGGTGCCCTTTGGTGCGGTGACGTCGCGCACGAGATAACCGCCCTCGCTGCGAAATACGCGCTGCTCCACTAATTGCTTTCAACCAAAATCGTGGACAGCACGTGCTTATATCATACTGCTTCATTCAATTTAAAAAACTTATGTATGACTATCAAAGATAACTCTGATTCTTGCCTTAGAAAGGTTTTTTACTATGCATTGTAATAAAGTAAGCTTACCGTTGGAATAATACCATTTGTTTAAACGTATGTACTGTTGCCCACAAATATCCTGGATTAGTAATCTTTTGCTGCGGCTGCTAGGTATAAATATAACCGTGCTCTGAGCAGACATTCGTCAGACTCTTAATACGCGTACACATATTTTACTGACGCCCCATAAATTTGAAGAGTTGTCATTGAAATTAGAACACTCCATGCAACTTTCTCTAATGTTTGATACTTCTCAGTTTCGTTTAAAGATATTGCATGAAAATTCACTCCTATATGGAATACGTTTTTCTACCTCCGTCTTTACCATTTACAGATTAAATTATAAGCTAATCAGTTATGCCATGTTAGAGTATTAAATATATCTCATACTTTTTACATGTCAGACTATTAAAGATGCAGCATAAACATTTATCACTGAAATCAAGCTAGAGTTTTACAATTATTTATACATACAATTTTTTTGTATATTTCGAATGCATTTTCTATGTACAAACAAAAATAGCATTAAAAATATGTAAAGTAAAATCACTATTGTTTTATCATTTCTATAGGCGCTATAACGTTATATTGCTCGTAATATCTTAATATAAAAGTCTATTTCGACGTGAGGACGCGGCCGGTCCATGACTTTTTGCACATTCCAGATTTCCGTGAACTTTCTTCGGGTAATGCGCCGATACGTTGGTCGCTTGCCAGATACTTTGCCGTCATGATTGGACCGAGCATTTTGTAGCAAACGGCACCAGTGCCCTGCGTACATTGCGTTGTGTATTATGATGATGGCCGTGAAAGTTCATCCTGAGAGGGTTGCCAGAAGTCATGAGCGGCGATGCTGAAGTGGTTCCCCGTTGGAGGCCGTCACTCGGCCGTTTCTTTGTGAGGCAGCGCGCATTGAACTGGCTTATTTTTAGCCGAGGGCGACGATCCACGCGTGTGCAGCCCACAAGGTGATGCTCATGTGTTTTTTCACAAAACTCTACAACAAAGCACGGAAGAAATTATGGCGTAACAAAATAATTTACTACAGATATTTAGGCGTCAACGATGAGAAACTTCGTTTAAGATGTTTATTACTGTAATAATAATTCAAATGGATATGGAAATATTGACGAACAGTTTAGATAACGAAATTGAACAACATTTTACAGTTT
Source organism: Leucoptera coffeella (assembly GCA_030578115.1). Lineage (NCBI taxonomy): Eukaryota > Metazoa > Arthropoda > Insecta > Lepidoptera > Lyonetiidae > Leucoptera > Leucoptera coffeella. The sequence goes on along the minus strand of JAMBLF010000321.1, from coordinate 293,315 downwards.
CCGAATGTCTTTTATTAAACTGTAACTGTTTACAGGATTTGTATCTAGGTACGTTAACTAAGCGAGTCGGGTCGTTTTATGCAGACTGAATGAACACACTGGCAGGCGTATAAAATGAAATGCAATCCTACAGTTGTATGAAAACGCCGTTAGAAAGAACTTTCACCCTGAACAAGGACCTAATTTAAACCTGTTTTATTTGCGTATTCACGGTAATGTCGAGACTCTGGCGTTTTCAAACTTGCATGTATTGCAATGGTTGCTATAAAGTTTCTAATGATTAAAATTTTCAACTGAAATTACTTTTGTATAATACGCTTTTACAATTGACGGATAATTTGTTTTGCAATCTACTGTTACGAAACGCTGCTTTCTGGCACTACTTGCGAAACGAGTGGAACGCAAATGGTAAAATAGCACAGCAATATATAAGTTAAAATCTATTGTATGCCAAAATGTAAATGAATTAGATATCGGCCACTATCGTCGGTAAGTAGGCCGCGGTGAATCACCTGAACAAGGGCAGATTTAATCTACGCATAGATATGTGGCGACCTTAAACTCGCGAGTCAATTGATACAACCCCTTCTAGAGCGTGAAATGTGCTCAACGCTTAGACGTATCGAGCTGAGCACGTGTAGTACTTTACTGTAGGTTCAACGTGTATTGAAAGTTTCGTAACTTATGTTAGGTATTGAAAATTGTAAGTTACATATGTAGGGTTTCGGGACAGCAGGGAAACACGAGGGACGTGTAAGTTTGTGGGTTGTAGTTAGAGTATGATGGAATTTAATCATATAGAACAAATATTACTATAGGGTAGTTCAAAGTAAGACTCAACTCCTAGTTGTTTTAAAAATTAAGTGTTAATTAGTCTTAATGATCTAAGTTTTATGTCTTCATTATTATATGCAAATATAATAATCATGTTCGATTATTAAGATCATAACGGGACTATCTTCATAAAAACCAAAACTACAAGCGCACTATAATATCATAACTTATAATGTGCACAATGGATTGTATCTGCAGATGAAATTATAACTCAGTGCAGTAAATAAAACTTTCTCTGAGTTAATATTATTTTTGTAGTAATTCGCAAGAAATTAAAAGTTTGTATGTGACGATTACTTTAATTCAAATTTCTTAGATTTATTTAGTTAATTTTTGTTATTTGCATGCAATTAAATTTACGTGTGACCTCGAGGTAGTCTTACAAAACCTAGAGTAAGGTGAACAGGAATTCCCCTCGGAACAAAGTGATCTCCATTAGACAATAGACTTTACTTCCTGCTGCAAAAAGTCTCTTATTGTACAAGGTGTTTAGGAAGTGTTGTACTAAAAGTTACGAGCGTACGTGGTACAGCAAAGTATCGTTATGTACCTTATAGAAATGAAAAGACTAACTGTACAAAAGCAATTTCAAAGAATCGTATATATTTTTATATTAATAATAAAATATTTTTAATGGAATGATTTAGTAAGAAAAAATTGAAGACTACAACTGTGCTTCTTGGTCAAATTCAAAGTTTATTTTTTATTATTCACTAACTTCCGATGACGTAAAAAATAATCAAAAAGATGATATTCTTGAGAATGCATAGTATAAACACCTCCACAATATAATTAACAACAACAAACAAGTCTCATCTCATAACCTATCACGTTAGGTAGATAACTTTACTGAGCTGAATGCGGGTACTTTTAAATTCGAAAATTAAGATAAGATATAAAATAAATAAATATAACAAAACTAACTATAACTTTCATGTGCATTTTAACGTTTCAATTCAAAATTGATGATGGGAATCAATTGATAATATTTATGAGAATGAAATATGTAGCATTACTAATAATAGTGCTTTCTAAATAGTCACTTGGATATAGCAAATTAGGCAAATTAACATAGTTTGGAACTGTTCCAGCTGTGACCAACATAAACCAATGGTGATGGCCAATAACACTGTCAAGTCATTTATTAAATGATGTCTCTGACCGGGTAGATGGAAAATTGAGCGTGTGTTTATATTTATGACGTCACAGCAGTAAATAAATACTCGCCGAATAAGGCTGCTGTTGCTTTTGCAAATAAACCAGTCAAGGGCGAGTCGTGCATGAGCAAAATGGCCGCGGCACTTCCGGTATGGCCTTACAAAGACAAGCCACTCGGAAACGGGCATCTTTCATAAGAAAAATGATAAGCCGCGTCGGGTTTAAAATAGCCTAGCGAAAGTCAAGGAAAACAGATTACCTCGCTCCACTAGTGACGCTTGTGAGAGAATAATCTCTTAAGAATAGATGGAATGTTCGATTGTTTCGCCGTTACTTCTGTTGTCTGTTTGTATTAGTCTACTGAGTTAAAATGTTATTTTTTTAACGTAGATTGTAAGTAGATTATATAATATTAACAAAATCAAGAAAATAGTTTTTATTTAAAAATATGTACTAATAACTTATGCGTATTATATTTTTTTACCCTCATAATAACGCTAGTAATTTCGAATGAGCAAAAATCCATGGTTAATTATGATTATTAAAAGTTTAAATCATTCATCACTCTCGAAAAAACAAAGAAAGATCTCGAGATATACATATGTATTTTCATAATGTCAAAAGAAATGTTGTAATGTATATTCTATGAAATGCAATGAGTATTGAGTTGGACGGGCATTGAACCTAGTCTATTGTGTTTGTCAGTTTATCCTTAATTGCACCAAATCACTGATAAGCACGTCTACGTTGTACTTGTGTGCCACTTTCATATCTTTACAACATTAAACCGTAAATTTCCGAAAAAAAAATTGTTGACTTCATTTCTTTGTTTATTAAACTTGTTTACAAAAATATGTATTATGAGTCTTCTTTAAATACCAAGAAGGTATTCACGTGTCACATGATACACGAAGATGTGTCAAAGATGAACAAATAACATTATAATTTAGTTAAATTGTTTGTGATTATGACTAAATTTAACTCAGTTAGGTTGGTACGTTTAGTCAATGCAGCTATAAAACAGAGCACTTTGAAACATACTGCAGATACCTCAAAAGTTCCCCCAAATGCTTGTAACCTTTCAAAAACAACTGAGACGAAAATCAATAAGCATAGTCGGTAAACGCACAACGACCTCGTAATAAATAAATGTCTGAATAGGAGTGAATGCGTTCTTAAGCCATAGACACAGGCCAACTGCGAAGGGTGATGCCCTCCGAACCCCTGGCGCTCCCAATTCAGGTGGCTTCAGAATACCTCCGCCAGTACGTATATTGAACTCACTTTTGTTAATCCCACCAATATGGCAGCGTGCATGATATGTGGTGAAATTAGTTTAGGTAATGTCAGGTTTTATTTGTTACTGCTTTATCTACAAATCAGAACTGATAGATACGAGTATTTATTTAACAATAATCGATTGTTATTAAAGCCATGGATATAATATAAGTTAACTCTCACTTGATAATGTTAATTGCAGCAATTAAGTATATAGCAATTGAAATCGTAGACTACATGTATTATGAAATAATATTAAACGAGAAATATAACTCGAGCGGGATAAGTTTCTGAATTGAGTACCTGATTCTATTAGACTTCCGGTGCGCGGGTGACATTACTCAATATACAGGAAGTTAGATCAAACTTCCTTATTTAGCAGAAAGTAGGTCCATACGGCTTCTTCGCTGCTATTTAAAATTTATTTTCATTCCTAATTAGAAAAGTATATGGTGTAACAATACACGTTTCTGCATTATAACATTGACTTGGAATCACGTATGTGCAGCGTAAAGGTGATTTACACAGCTGTTATCGCAGCGTTGCACTGGTGCTTGTGTAACACATGTTCGGTAGATGCGTATGAGTGCTTGTAATGCGGAAAAAATGTAGGCAGCATTCACGCTTTCCTTATTCTTACATTCACGCATCTATGGTGGGAGGTTTTGTTCAGAGGAGTTATGCAATTAAGGAAATCATACTGATTGCAAGTTAGGCACAGTTTCTTACGTGCATAGTAAGCACGTATGAAACTGAACTTCAGAGCGTTATATTTGAGGTTGTAGATATGATTATCGGATATTATTATGTTATAATTATAATCACTACATAGTAAAAAACAAAGTCGCTTTCTCTGTCCCTATATCCCTTTGTATGCTTAAATCTTTGAAACAACGCAACGGATTTTGATGCTAAAGGATTTTTAATAGATAGAGTGATTCAAGATGAAGGTTTCTATGTATAATAACATTAAATAGAGAAGTAGGCTATATATTTTATAACCATGCGAAGCCGGAGCGGGTCGCTAGTAAAATATAAAGATTGTTAGGACCTAATAATATGCCTAGAACGGAACAAAGGTCATGGTTCACCGTCATGGATATAAAGCACATACGTAATAATATTGAAAGCGTCATATAAAAAATTCTTATAGAAAAACAATCGAGTAAAATATGTAATTCTATTTCACATCTGTGTATACGTACTAAAACATGTATAATGTGTTATTGTGTTAATATATCATTAAAACACGGAGAATATTATAAAATAATTGGAATATTCTTAATAATATTACTTTACAATTTATCGTACCTTTTCACCAAGTGAGTTTAGTTTTTCAATATTTTGGCGAAAAAATAAAGAATTCATTGAATCCACACCAACTTTCCGCTAAAATAATAATCGAAGACATCCCAATTTATCTCTAACTTCTATTGTGCTTCGTTCTTATCCACCACACTATATAACTTATTGAATCGTCCGTATTCCAGAACGGCGACCTATGCATATCGATCCTGCACCCGCCGGTGGACGACCCGCAGTCGGGGGAGCTGCCCTGCGAGCGCTGGAACCCCACGCAGTCGGTGCGCACCGTGCTGCTGTCGGTGATCTCGCTGCTCAACGAGCCCAACACCTTCAGCCCCGCCAACGTGGACGCCTCCGTCATGTACCGGCGCTGGCGCGACTCCAAGGGCAAGGACAAGGAGTACGAGAACATCATCAGGTGAGTTAGAACCTTTTTGCTGCGACAATAACATGCACAAGCTATACCCCCTATAGGCTGTTCGCGTTAAGTAAATAGTGACGTCATGATATTCAGAAGTCAAACTGGCCAATGAGACGTTAGTTGATGAGAAAACAAGTCACATTGACCAATAACCGACAACCCTTATAAAATTACATTGGTTAAATCGCGGGGACATGATGACGTCACTATTTTCTTAATGCGAATATAGTATAGTTTGTAAGTTTGATTTGTATTGTGTATGTTTTTGTGGCTGTAAATAAATGCTTTATTATTATTATTATTAATTACTCGTTCATAGCACACAGCGCCACTTGGCAGGTCGCGGGCACTGGTTTTGTTAGCACTGAAGTCGGAGTGCGAAGACTTTAGTAAACATTCAGGGGCGTTAACTCTTGCTGGGAGGTTTATCTCTTAAATTGCAGAGTTAGTGAGTCTATGGCTATTAAGAATCTTCTTATTTACCGGATCAGTACTGACATGTGGCACGTGGTAATCCTTGTCGCCATTTCTAAGTACTAACTATTACCTGTTTGTTCCGAAGAAAAGCTAGATTTTTTCATGATAATTTAAATAATCGTTGATTAGAGCAACAGATATTATTCCTAACCTCTGCTTGGTCATCCTCCTTAACAAATATATATATATATATATATATATATATAGTAAGTACACGTATGTAGACTGACAACAAAACAGTACCAGTTGTTCATGCCAAGTTATACGTGCTGATGATGAAGTAAATTTCATTGTCTATTTGTAAAGTATATACAAATTATAGGAATAACTGAAATATGTATTGAATCCCAGAAACAATACGTTCTCTTGAATATCAAGGATTCTCGGTTAATTTTGATAATAATATCTATAAACGCAAAGAATTGCCAATACGATGAAGCAATTCTACTAATTCAGACAAAAGGCACAGCAATGAAAAGTAGTGGCTTTGTATGAATGCAAATAAAGCAAAAATAGTTTGCCAAGTTCGAAAATAATCATGATGCGCAATCTTTGCCAACCCTGCTGTGAAAACTGGCGTCACGTTTATAATGAACAATCATACTCGTATGTACATATTATACATTTATGTCCTTTTATGTCCTTTTATACCTTTATTTCCGCTATAATTCTCGACGGTGGAGACAAGAATATCTCGTTGGTTACTTTTAACATTTCTTTCGTTCGTCAAAATGGCATTATTATGGAAAATATGTGGCAGGTTGCTTCCCTATCGTCCTAGATTCTACATTTACCCCTTAGTCGCCTCTTACGAGATGAAACAACTGCAGCTAGGTAGCATTCTATTTATGTCCTAGCTAGAGCGGCAGCTATAGATATACGTATCAATTGAATAGAAGCAATGTAGCTCTATGATATATTTTAATCGTTGCATTGCAATTTCAGGAAGCAAGCCCAAGTGGCTCGGATGGAGGCTGAGAAAGAGGGAATCGTAGTTCCTCTCACGCTAGAAGACTATTGTATCAAGACACAGGTCAAGTCTACTACGCAGGAACCACAGGTTAATAGCTTGCTTCGTTTATATCATCTGGTATTGAGTAAATAAAGTGATATAGTAGATACATACATAGTGCTAGAAACGTTGATTAAATATATTGTTAAGGTTATAAAATGTAATAATTTTTTACACGTAAAATTTTACTGATACAACATTTAATGGCGTCGATAGAACTTGTTAATATAAATCCCATCGGGTATGATACATCATTGACCATAAATAACGAAATTTTAAATGATTACTGTTATACACTTCCTTCAATTTATTGATCATTTTAATTATTTATAAGGTGCAATTAGGTACTTAAGAATAAAATCATAAATATAATTGGACTGATCGTATCTTTTGTTTTTTTAAAAGTGATGTTGTACGATTATGTTTGTGTTATTTTAAATTACGAAATTTTTTGCGACAATACTCAGCCATTGTGTGTTCGAAAATATAAACATGTTTCTGTTAAAAAACATAACATTATGTTTGTTATATTTAATTATACATAAATACTAATTTAAGAGGGCCAACAAGTAATCTAATAACACAGTCCAAACACTACTTATAAAATAAAATTAAAATGAAGTGAAACGACTATGATTACAGCTCTCACTTAAATGTTTTACATATACTGACATTCACATCACTTGACCCCTTGGTTTATCTAATATCTTGGTTTATTTAAAAAAAACTATCAGGCTACTATGGCATTGTATAACGTTATAGTGGGACATGACATATAAATATGTCGTCTTTTGTTTCCAGCTGGACATGACAGATTTCTACGACGACGACTACGACGATCTGGAGTCAGATTCGGAGGACGAGCGGGAAGGCGGCGACGGGGACGCCGACGACAGCGGCAACGGCGAGTCGTGAACCACGCCCGCCCCCCGGTGATATAGGCTACGGTAACGGAGTAAGGGACGCCACCCACTCTCGCCCTTTCATACGCTAACCAATCAACGTCATTGCTATGACTATCCCAGTTCAGAACTTCATATGACCACGGACGTTATAAGATGTAGATTCCTCGTCTTTCTTTGGTCGTCATGATGTCATTCAAATCAGTGCCCTAAATATAGATATAGCATTCGATTGTCAAATTAGAGTATTAATCTACGCACAATAATACAAGCAATATGGCATTACAATAATATTTGCATTCAGAAATGTATAGTTCTCGGACTTGCGTGGATTTTTATATTAGAAATCAGTGCTAGATTCCGCTTGGTTTTGTTTAGACAATTTAAATTTGTTCTGATGAAATGCTATTGAACTTTCGTTTTAATTGATGTTTATCTTAGCCTATATCACCTCTATACAGAAAAATTAATTACATCTAGGACGAGTGCATTCGAAATTGAATAAGAGCTATTACACACTGATAGGTTTTGTTCGAAGATGTCCGATTTGGAACATGACGGTCCTTCATTTAACTATTCGACTAATTTCTATGTAGATAATATGACGGAATGCACTCGTACTTGCCTACAGTCTCCGCATAGAATTGTATGAAAGGGAGGATTAGTGCAACGATAAGTGCAGCTCGTAAATTTGACTAAAAATCTCTCTATGTACAGTTGTAGGTTATTCTCTTCGGAATATGCTTTCCTCGCGTAGTAAATAAACAAATATGAATGAGGAACTTATTCGAGGAACATAGGTCGTCATATGATTGTAAAAATATCATTTAGTGTCTAAATAAATAATTTTTCAATTATCTTTATAAATATTTGAGACGATTCCCCTGTTTCCTTATTTATGTGTATAAATGTTCAAATTCTTATGAATTAATTGTCTTGTAATAGTGTAAACGGAGAATTTTGTCATAATATTCGCGTTACATGTGGACGCAGGTCTCTTCTAAATAACGATTTAATATGTATACCAAATCGATCAAACCTAGATCGAAGCGTATGATCTCCATTCTATTATTGTCTACTTAATTCAGTGAACATCATATTGACATATAACAAGGTCATAGTACTGAACCCAAGGGACATTTATATTATGTGCAAAGCCAGGATTTGAAGCCAAATTAATTAATTGAAAATATTGTGTACGATACGTTGTATAGTTAAAAATCCTAATATGCTGCAAGTTTACTAACAACGCCTTTGCACTAATTTTAGCATTAACTGTCATTTCAATAACTTCTGATAATGTAACGGCGAAATCAGTGCAAATTCTGTTTTTAAGTTGGATCCGTTCAGCTAGTGTTTTCTTAGGGATTATTCTAACCAGTAACTAGTTTATGCAAAATTTGAACGTTCCTAAAGGTCTGGTTTCAATCGATTAATCATTCAATCTAATCAATGTGAGGAGGCATTTGGCTGGGGTGTGACTATTATTTGGATTCTGTAAGAGATGTGCGTTCTTATTTCTGTATATTTACGTAAACTTTTTTCTTGAGTAATTAATTAATTCGCTACCTATAATAAAAATAGTTAATTTTAAGTTACGAGTAAATTCGTCCGAGATTTAATTGTAACTGTCTAATAATTAAGCTGATAAGTTACTAAGTTGGTTTGGCGAAACTTTGTAAGTAAATTTAAAGAATGTTATACATACATAATTATTGATATTAAAGTGATGTGTTTGGATGCGAGAATTACTTTGTTTTAATCTAAAATACCTATTGACAATTACTATATCACTACTATTACATGAGTCAATTGTTGTAAACTTATACTGTTATTATTTAACACTGCTTAATTGTGCACTACATACACACACATTATTGACCCACTGTTACAAAAGTACTCATTCAGTGGCAGTGGACTAATAATTAAAATAAATAAGGAGATGTTAGAGTGAAGATGTGTCAAGCTCTCTCTCTCTCTCTCTCTGCTACAAGCTAGATGCGAAGGGGTTTTAGGTAGATTCATTTAAGTGAGCATTCGCTTAAGTGAGTGGTAATGATTGGTCCATTTTGCAAATGAAGCGCTCCGTGATGGAATCCTTATTCCAAATTATTTGTTTCACTATCATTCATTTACGAAAAATTATACTTAGGAGAGAAGCATTAGAGAAGCCAACTGCTCTTTTCTTTTTATTGCTTACGCTATGAATGAATTTCAGGGGATCGCTACATATCACTGAATACTGATTATGCGAATATAAACTAAGGCATATATTTGGTATTGTCGAGCGTAACATCCAAGCACCTTGAAAGTGTATAGAATTTACTGCCATCTATTTTTCAGTAGATCTGACTAATAATATCATTACTAAAAAGTGCCCTCTATTTTCAATTAGATTCTTTCATTTAAGACAGCATTCTGACAATGACAACCGACAACACAACAAAAATATGTTCAAGTTGATGTTTACAATTTATTTACCACCCAAGTGTTGTTTCAAGATATTGGAATTACGAGTACATACTTGATTTGGCGCATTACATGTTTTTTGATACTAATTATGAGTTACATTAGTGATTTAGCGCAATCTAGTGAATATCTGAGTTTCCGCAGTAGCATACCGCTAAGAAAAATTGTTGTAGATTCAGATGGAGCGAAGGTAACGTGAATAAACTTTCATTATAGAATCTGATAAAACTTTTTAATCAAATTAAATTTAAGTGAAAGTAAGTTAATAATTTGTTAATTTCCCTAGACTTGGCGGATTTTTGACTCTGGTCCTAAAACAGTTACGTGCCCTTTAGTATGCCTGCCACCAGTTTCTGGTACTGCAGATGTTTTCTTTCAACAAGTCATGGGCTTGGCTTCTAGAGGAGTTAGAGTCATTGCAGCTGAGCCTCCGCCTTACTGGAATATGAAGGAATGGTGTGATGGATTTAAAAGACTGATTGATTACTTAGAACTGAATAGGGTCCATATATTTGGAGCTTCTTTGGGTGAGTCTTCTAATACCTGCATAACTATCTGAATCATATCACATATATATTAATTATTTTTCTTTACTGAGAATTGGTAAATTCTTAATTTTGTTTTAAGAACACATACGGTCACACAACGCATAATACATACAATCCCATTTATATGTATATTGTATAAAATATCTGGATGTATTCCAAATTAGAATGGGTCTATGTTGGGACACTGTTCTTAAATGTGTATTATTATTCTTATTATTATTTATATAGTATACTCATCTAAATTCTTGCATAATTAACTTTGAATTGAATATTTGTTACTTGTCCTTGCCAAAATGGTAAATCATCTGGGCCCTTACTCCACTAATGCATTTTAGCCACAATATTACTTCAGTAGTGATAGATATAGCCTGGAAGGCCACAATTATATATGATATGATTTTATTTCATTCTATCAATGCTGATATCTATTATTACATTACATCTCTCAATACAATAGATAGAGAAACATATTAACTATGCCCTTATATCTTGAGTACCTACAATATATTGATTAAACAATCATCATTGATGATGATAGATGGAGCTATACAAGTTTAGGTCACACTAAATAGATTACATAAAAACAAGAAAATTAGCCAATCTTGTGAGATGAGCATTTGACTGCATTGTATCAAAGACTTTAGCTCAGTGGGGTTGCTGATATACTTATTGAGGCCATCAAATTTACTGTTATTTAATACATTGTTTCCTTATACAGCTCACTGTTTATTTGTGTCAAGTCTGTTACCACAAAGTTATGAAAGCATTATAACCTTTCTCATTTAGTACATTGGTAGTATTACATTTAAGTTTATTCAGTATACGAACTGCTATTATGGAATAGATACAAATTATGAAATTTTACACATTTGTTTACTTTCTGTCACATCAAATCTAGATACTCAACTTTTCCTTTCAGGTGGTTTTATGGCCCAAGTATTTACTGAATTCTCCCTAACAAGCCAAAAAGTAGCATCTTTAATACTCTGTAATACATTTACGGATACAAAAGTATTTGAATACAATGATTCAGCAGCTTTGTTCTGGTTGTTACCGTCTCTAGTTTTAAAAAGGATGTTGATGGGGAACTTTGCAACAAGTAAAGTTGACAGGAGGATGGATGATGCTGTAGATTTTATGGTGGAAAAGGTAAGTTTTATTCATTCTCAAATTACAACTGAGAAAAAATTATGTTGACTACATATATCATAAATTACCCAATGTATACAACATACTCTGCAGTTCAATTCAATGAAAGAAGTCTTCTCAATCCATAGTTTTATTTAGGGATCAGATGAAAGATGAAACTACTTTTTCACTAACATCAGAAAATTATTTAGACACCTAAGGTTCTGTCCACTAAAGCATAGAATTGTGCGTAACACTAAAACAAGAATTTATAATGGTGAATCCTTACATTTGCAGCGGATCTAATTCTGTGCGGCAATAAGCCCAATGCAGTTTGTATTGATTTCTAATTGCCAATGCAGGCATCCTTCTAAGTGTATAAGCTTTAGAAATTGTTTAGTTGTTTGACTGTATACTACCTGCCTGATAAAGATCTTGATACATTTTATAAAACAGGTGTTTTATTCACACACATACTTATATATGTATTTAATTGACCATTAGCATGCAATATGGCTCTACATACATAGATACTGACCATTACCTATTTTATAAAATCATTTTTACCTAGTAGTAAAGTTCTACTTATTAAAAAAGAAACCTTTATGTTAGTAATGCTTTTCTTTTGTGTTTCAAACTTGATATCAACTGATAGTATTGTTTTGAAATTGATAAGCTATACATTTAATTTCTTCAAGGTGAGGCATGAGTAAATTGTGAAACTTGTTCCTAATAAAATCAAATGCCTTTTTAATTAGTTGTAGGATTTGTATACACTTGCCAATTTATACTGGGCTATTTATATAGCACTGGGATACAAGAATACTTGCAAATTATAGTTTTAAGAGATTCCCGATTTATACTCATGATAACTAAACGGAACTTATCGCTTAAGTTTTTATATAATCAAGTTGTTGAAACGTTGGGTTAATAATAAAGGTAACTTTATTATATAAAAACTGTATCTGTACTTATATAAAAACTCCTGTAAATCCCTGTAAGGGATTAAAGGAGGTGAATGTCTGTATATGAATTTCACCTGAATATGATCACATCGTAAAAAGTAGGTTTGATGTGATCTCAGAATTTGCCATTATGAATTGACCATTTACTCTATGCAATAATAATGCTGAATATGCAAATGTAAAATATGCAGTAATTTGGTAATGCCGTTTGAATCTTGTTTATACATAGTCTTTTTTGAATTGATTACAGGTTGAAACATTGACCCAATCTGAATTAGCTTCAAGGTTGACCTTAAACTGCAGTCCTTGCCGTGTGCAGTCTGACAGACTGAAACAAATACCAATGACCATTATTGATGTGTGGGATAACTATGCACTGAGCCCACAAGTTAGAGAGCAGATGTACAAAGCTTATCCTCATGCAAAACTAGCCCATCTGAAGAGCGGAGGGAACTTCCCTTATTTGAGCCGGAGTGATGAAGTTAATCTACATTTACTGGTAATTATTAGATTATATTGAATAATGCATTTACATTTTTGTAGTGAATAGTATTATTTTACTCTATGTAGCTATAAACAGTAGTATTTAATAATCCAATTAGAGTAACAACATTATAGGATAATATTAAGCATTTACTATAATTGCTTTCAATTTTTTTTATCTGTTTTTTAAGTCTTTGCATCTATTTAATTGAGCTGAACTAGGCTATGGTGAAAAAGTAGAAAATACATACATACATACGCTTCACGACTTGTGTATACACACTCCCTTTTTTATTATGACGGGGTAGTCAGAGACTTGAATGCCCATCTCCGACAATTTCGAAGGCATGTTAGGTATGGGTCATTCGAAGCCCGCGTATCACTAGATAGACAGCACCCAACGTGATAGGTAGTGAACCGTATCGCCGTATATAGGCACTGACTATTACCTATCCTGAGGGATAGGCAGGTTTCCTCACGGTGTTTTCCCTCACCGTTCGTTATTTATAGTATTAGTAGAAAATATATTTTAAAAAAAATGGACTGCAAGTTAGGGAAGCATTCATAAATTTATGTCTTTACAAGTTTATTACTTATTTCCAGATTCATTTGAGGCAATTTGATGAAACAGACTGTGCAGCGTCCTACGTAAGCCTATTGAAGCCCTCCTCAAAAGTAGATAGCGGTGAAGGTTCCAGTGTCACCCAAAACGGTGAAGAAACTAATGACTAAGAAATAAGATTCATTTTAGACTGACTAGACCTTGAGATGTAAATAACTAGTTTTTCACATTTTTAATACCTAAGAATTTACATACTTAATTATTTATGGATTAGGTAGGTATGCAATTACTCAATTTAAATACAGGATTACGTTCGTGTTTATTTTTCGTATAATATTTAATAGATGAATTGTAAGTTTTGTTAGGAGCATAGTGTGAAATCCCTGCTAAGGTGGAGATCACTTCAGATTGAAATCTCACATTGACCTTGGATTTGGGTTTGGTCGGAGACACATGGATTTCAATTTATTGACAAGAGAGAGAGAATAAAAAAATAAGTGAGTGAGATATCAAAGGTACTTTAAACTTAGTGAGTGACCAATATTTGGAGACAGACTTATATTAGGTACCAAAATATGATATTGTATTTTGAGGACTCGTAAATATTCATTCTTGTTCTGTGCAAATAATAAAATGTGATACATGGAATTTATAATTAGAACGAAATTATATTTTTATTGGTGTCGGTTTCTTTTTCCATTATCTTAAAATAGGCAATTTAAAATCATATATTATGTTACCATTTATACCCTCAGTATGCTAATGAACTCAGTATGCAAAGATTCTTGTGTAAATAATCTATTAAATAAAGATTTTAGGAAAGATTACAGGGATTCTGGAGTTTATGCTGATTAGAAACTTTTGTATATATCTTGTACTAATATTAAATATGTAGTACCAGAATAAAAGACAGTTTATAGAAAGAAACAGAAAAAAGTTTGATGATTAACTTCCAATAAATTTAATATTATTTTTTATTTAAAATATTTATCTCAAAATGTTGATTGTATTACGTTTGATTTTATTAGTAACGTTAATAATTCTGAGTTGCACAGTGTTTTGTTTGTCATTCAACTTTATGCTAAGATTGAAATGTGAAGATAATTTATTTGTATGCTATGTAGTTCGTTTTTATTTTTCTATTTGATTATGGTTGATAATTTGATCAGCAACACATTAATATATATCATGATTTTTTACTTAAGTGTTTGTATTTATAAACCTACATATAAAGTATACTACATAAGCTTGTTTTACTTCTTTGCACATTTTCGCTATACTTTTGCGAACTATCAATCGAAAACACTTGGATCCATCTCATATATCGTAGACATACATTTCAAAAAGGTTGATTATCACTACTTTTTCTAAGTACACTAACCCTCCTGATCACTTTGTGGATCCAAATTAATGACACGGAATGAAAAAAAAGACGTTCGTAACATAAACATTTTATTACTAAGGAACCATATTACAAGCACATACTCTATTGCAATTCTTTGTCTTTCTTCTCCTGATTCTTCTGCTGTAACAACGCCTTTTCCCTTTCCTCGTCGTCTGAGAAGTATTCAGCCAAGTCGTCTTTCGGCAAAGCTGTACCTGCTATTGTTGAGCCTTTGTCAGTAATAGCGTGAAGGTTGTTTATGGTTGGATTGAAAGATTCCTGCTGAAACTCTTCGGGCTCGGAGAAGGGAGATGTTTTCGGTGCAGTGACCGTGGAATATATTGCCATTGCCTGAAAAGAGGTAATAAAAGATAAATAAAAATAAAGTAATAAAAAAAATGGAAATTATTTAATGTGGTAAGCGGTTGCTAAGGTAAAAGACAGCCACAACCGTTAAAGGACTTGGACTTTCAGTCTTGGCATGGACTAACATTTTTACAGTGACGACAGGGGTGTTCAAGCAAGACTATGCTCCCATAGGGTTAGAAGGTCGTGCAGTATTTATATCTGTTTGAAAAAAAGACTGACGAACTAGCCTTATAAAAAACGTATGATTATAAAAAACCAACCTGAGCTACTAAACCAGAGATGTCACCTGCATTTGCTGGTAAGATAAGAGTGTTATTCGTCTTTGCTAATTTATTGAAGGCATGCACATACTGCTCTGCTATTGTTAGAGATGCTGCATTCTTGCTCTCCTGTAAAAAATGCAAACAAACATTACAAATTGTTAATAACATTATTGGTAAATAAATTCATACTTTATAGTCATCCGTGGTCATGCCATTTCGGAAAGGTATTATTGTTGTATGAACTATTTATCTAATCTAATCTAACATTTAGTTTAAGAAATAAGGATATACTTAAATCCGTTTTCCTACAGAGAGTTTTCGAGAGACCATACCTATTTATCACAGTACTAGTTCTCACACCACTTTTGTTTCATGAACATTTAAACACTTCTACATACATACACATAGCTGTATGAAAACTAGCAGCATTACCTTATCTTCAAGGGCCTTAGCAATGGCGGAAAGTCCTTTGGCTCTTGCATTGGCCACTGCCAACATGGCTTGTGCCTCTCCAGATGCCTTGTTTATTTGCTCCTGCTTCTCAGCCTCTGAAAGCAACATACAAGAATATTATATTATTCAAATTATTTATAAGTTAAATATTAGAACAACATAACACTATATAAACCACACTGCTACATGATATTCTTAAAGATGAAAACCATAGATACCATTGGAGAGTACATACATACATATCATAATTGAGTTTAGTAGCAATCCGATTACATTTTTGCTTGGAATTACGAATACTGCAGTTTTATGTCCATAAAGCTGTAATGTTTATTACCTGATGCCAATATCCTGGCCTGGCGTTTACCCTCAGCTATATTGATGTCTGCGGCACGCACTCCCTCAGACTCCAAAATGGCAGCCCGCTTCCTCCTTTCCGCTTCAACTTGCATTTGCATCGCCTCTTGCACTCGACTAGGTAGTTTAATATCACCTGTTGAATTGTATTATTCATATTATATTATTTTATTATAATACACATTAAAGTATTAAATAATTAAGAAATTGAATAGTCTTTACAATCATAAATCAATAAGTTTTTTACAAGCATTTCTAGACTGTGCACTACTAATTAACTAGTTACTAAGTAATTCGACTTAGCTCAGTTGTTTGGGGCTTGGCTCTGTATCAGTGGGTACAGGGTTCAAATCCCGCTTGAGCATGTACCAATGGAAATGAAGGTTAATGAATTTCCAAATACATTTTCGTAATAAAAACATATTAACGAAATGCATCAAATTATACGCTGAGGGAAGACATACTGAGAAAACCGGCCTGTTTGTCCGTCAGGTAATAGTTAGTGCTTGTAAATGGCGACATGGCTTACCACCTGTCACATTGAGTACTGACTATCTGGTCAACATGTGGCTTTGAGGTGTCCATAGAATTACTACCTTGGCAAATGCGGAGATGGATACCTGAACCTTTGACTACCCCGCAAGGGTTAATACCACAAATTTACTTACGTATTTCATAACGTAAACAAGCAATGCCCCAAGCTTCGCTAGCTTTATTTATGGCATGAACAATTGAAACATTAAGTGACTCTCTCTCCCTGAACACTTTGTCCAAGGGTATCTGGCCAAGCTCTGATCTCATTGTTGTTTGTGCTAATTGTGTAATTGCAAACTCTGGGTCTTCTACTCCATAAGATGCTGGAATAAGAAAACAACACATGATATTAAGATTCACAAGTATAAACCAGTAAAAAGTCTGTTTAGGTTAACTATTTTATAATAAACATTCTGAATTCTGAAATGCAGAAGTATATGTGAGTAGAATAAGTAAAAGTAGACTTAAAACTATTTATTATTGCAATATATGTACTTTACAGTATGTACATTATTAGTATTTACTTCTTGATCTTAAGAGACTTCCAAACCTTACATTTTCTAATTAAAAATTCATTATCAGTCTTACCCAAGTAAGGATCCATTATACGTAAATATAGAACACCATCTATGCTCAAAGATACATTGTCAGCTGTGATTGCGCTCTGCTTTGGAATATCTATAGCTATTTCCTTTAAACTCTGAACATACTTGATTTTATCAACTATAGGCCATAATAGATTTAGTCCAGGTTCTAATATTCTGTGGAACTTTCCCATACGTTCTACAATCCAGGCCTGCGAACGCACAATGAGACAAGTTTAAAGTAAAACAATTATTTATGTTTGAATTCTTATCACTGATAACTGCAGAAACCTTACCTCTTGCTGTGGGACAAACATTACTACAGTATTGAGGGGTGTCGTCGAGCGATTCCTAGCAGTAACTTTATATATAATACGCACATCATTTTGTAATTCGGGTCTGATGGAATTCTGTAAACAAGTCCATATATAACAGGTTAGAAATTGTTTGCCGGACAAAATATTTTAAAACTACGACATTCTACAACTTACCCAGATCGGCAGACCCTTACTTAAAAGAGTTTTAGACCTGGAAAACATTTTAACAATTTTAAATAGATTTCAGATATATACCAATGAGAAATAAATAATCAACATTCATCCATTCCAATATTCTACAAAATTCACTTGATTTGGTACAAATTCAATACATTCAACTTTTGACTGACTACTATACTAATGTCAGTTATTACTGACTAAAGAATCTATTACACTAAATCTTGTCACTAATCTTAAATCTTTTTGACTAAAGCATAAACACATAAAAAATTTACATATTTTAGCGTAATCCATATTTATGAAATAATTATCTAATAAAAATTTTACTATTATGTTTAAAAACTAAGCTACGTATATTTTAAAATAGGTACTTCATGATAGTACCTGAACCCTGAGTCTTTAGAACAAGTAGACGTAATTTAGTTCAAAAATATACCTATTTGTCATAAGATTGTCCCCATACGACAATTAGTATGAGTAGTGATACTGTCTAATATAGAGTGCAAAGATTTAACAGCGAAACTCCTGTTACCATGGAAACCATTCCAAGATACAAAATATTGTTGACTTCATCGTCAACTATAAAGAATTTATGCCAAGTTTGATAAAGTATCAAATGTAAAGGTAAAGCCAAATATCTAGATCTAATTTGAATCAATGGACATACAAAAGTTTTGCTTAAAAGAAACTAATGTGAAAAATAATGCAAAACTTAAACGCTTAAAAATAGAAGAAAATGTACTTACTCAAAGTTTAAACAAGTCCATAAGTACACTTAATAAAGACGAAGATTTTATTCTACTAGACAACTTTAATTATACCGCTTCAAATGAGGAATTTAAATTACGCAATGCATACATGGATATAAAAATTAATTTCGACGAACTGAAGGAAAATCTTTATACTAATTTGGATGCAACAGGTGATATTGTTACCCTAATTAACTTCAAAAACTTCTGGCGGCTGTAGCCTAGTGAAGAAGACCTTTGGCTTCTTATTAGACGTCCTTGGTTCGAATTCCGGCTCTGGCATGTACCAGATAATGAAGAAAATGTGTTTTGTTGTTTTTTCATTCAGATACATAATTGACAGTCGCTAACGGTGATGGCAAACTTCGTGAGGAAAGATGCCTATCCCTCGGGATAAGTTATAGCCAGTGTCTGTATGGTGATACGGTTCACTGCCTATCATGTTGGGTGTTGCATATTTAGTGAAACGTAGACTTTGAGTGGCTTATACCTAACGTGCCTACAAAATTTTGGAGATGTGCACTCAAACCTCTGACTACCCCGCCATAATAAAAAGGGAGTGTGTATACATAAATCGTGAAGCGTATGTGATATGATATATTTTAAACTTCAGAAATTGTAGATGAACAGCTTTTGTATTCTTGAATATAAAGACAATAAAATACGATACAGAGAAACATACTTACATACTGTTTTATAATTTTTTTTCATATAAGAACACACTTTAATGCTTTCTTCTTTTCTGCTCTAAATTATGGTACTTATTTAAAATTGTTCCTATTCAGTTTACTACTTTTATCATTGTCATAAATTACCAACCATAACTAACCTATAGAACAAAATGTTATAATTGATTCCGCAGATATCGAGGAGATTAAGCGCCACGTCCTAAATTTGGAAAGACAAATAGAGACATTGAAACTTAATTTAAAAACCAAATTAACTAAATTGAGAATCGAGGAACAAGATATTAATTCGGTGAGCACTTTGGTATTTATTTATGTTCATATTAGGTAATATTTTTGTTGTTTCGTAAATATTACCTAATATCAACATGCAGAAATAATAATTATACATTGACTGGATAAACTATAGATTTAAGACTGACCTAAAGAATGTTTTCATATTTTATTTTTTAATCATATATTATTTCTTTTCTTTACTTAATAATCATCCATATTACAATTACAGTTTTGTTCCGTAAATATTAATAATAATTGCATAATCACACAATAAATTACATGCGATACATATGGTTTAACTGACCATTAAATTTTGGCGTGCTTCTCTGTTTTAATAATAATAATAATAATAATAATCCTTTATTGAGATTCCACATTATACAAAAATTAAAAAAAAAGACATAATATAAAATTAACAATTACAATAAAATTCAAAATTACAATTCAATGTCAGTTACATTAAGCGCGCCGTGGAGATCCCAAATGGCGTCCAGCTCGGCGGGAATCTACGGAGCGCGAGCTCAGTAAATCCGCCGATTTTCAGCTGGCGGCTCACAGAGGGTAGTATAGTAGGGTATTATAAAATAATGCATACATTAAATCAAAAATATAACGGTGAGTAAAATGTGAAGTGAATTACGTGTACATAAACTATTATTAAAACTATAAATACGAGTGAGTGTAATGTACGTGTGTAATGTTAATATTAATTAAAGTTGCTTTACGACGACTTTCATTACGTAACTTCCTTTTGTAAGGACAATAATAATTGTTTATAGTGATCCTTAAAAGTGTGTGTGCTCTGCAATTGTCGCAAAGGTTTTGCTCATCAACCCTAAGTACATTAAAACAAATTGTGTGTTTATTCTATCCATACCGTTTTAGAAAGAAGAACCAACGGAGCAATCAAGGGAACATAAGACTAAAACAAATATCGTAAAGGCATATCATGATGCAGTGCCTAGTCGCGTGAAAGCTATTATTAAAACTCCTCTACGGTGTCAAGTTAGTAATAATTTATTTCTTTTTCAATATCCTGCCTATTCCATTGTAATAGGTACTGGTGAAAAAAATAACTCACGGCGAGGGAAGACATCGTGAGGAAACCTGCCTATCCCTCGGGATAGGTAATAGCCAGTGCCTATATACGGCGATACGGTTCACTACCTATCACGTTGGGTGCTGTCTATCAAGTGAAAACCGTGGCTTTGAGTGACCCATACCTAACATGCCTTCGAAATTTCGAAGATGGGCACTCAAGCCTCTGACTACCCCGCAATAATAAAAAAGGGAGTGTGTATACACAAGTCGTGAAGCGTATGTTTATGTTAGGCACTGGTGACTCTGGTGAGTGCTTAGACGCGACGATATGGAACACCTCTAGTTCATGATTACCAAAAGTGCTAGCTTTACGTTGATACGCGGGCTTTGAGTAGCCAAACACCATCATAGATATAGCCAAGTTCTTTCACTTCCAAAGGGATTAATAATTAATTATATAGTATATGTTATGATTCTTTTCAATTATATTGGTTCAAAGGGTGCGTAAATAATATGAAAAAAAATTATAATCGATTTCAAGTATCGGGTTCTTCAGTACTTATGCAAAATTATAAAAGAATTTTTATTCATTTAGGAAGTGCAAGAATTCCAGGATTTCGTCACGAAACATTCACACCATGGTAGCTGGAACCAATACAATCACAATATTTTTATCCAAATATGGAAAAAGTATTTCAAGATTGGCAAGGTGGAGCACCTAACCGATGCTGACTTTCATTCTTCTGGATTGGTCGATGAAGTCATGAAAAGATTTTCAGGTAAATATTTTGAGGTTACTACTGAGTTTTAATAAAATGAGACACAAAACGCTTTTTCATCGCTATTGTTGATAATTCATAAAAGAGTATGTAGACATTTGCCAAATATAATTCTCGTTATGCCAGGAATGGAAAACAAATGTATTTGCTGTTTATGTACGAATTAATTATACAATTCGCATTATTACGATAAAAAAAACTCCAATTTTTTTCTTCTAATTACTATTAACCATAACTTTAACAGGTGTAACTACAGAATACGTAATGCAACACTGCAGATGGTATCAAAAATATTTGGTTCTAAAGAAACGACAAAAAACGGCATTAGAACAGTGGAAAGAGAAGAGAGGCCTCAAGAAAGAAGTAAGGAGACAAAGTGCGGTGAGTGTTTGCATCTTGAACTTAATAACATGAAATCACAAATATTGGCGAATTCAAACGGAACCGTTAATTTTTTGGGTTCAAGTCTCGGTTCAACACATTCGAAATTTTTGATTGACTCTTACCGGCCAGTTATGTTATACTGACTAGAATTTCGTGTCTGCTTAAAAGTGTTAACGTAATTAAATTATAAGTACGAATTCAGCATTAAGTGGTTTGCCAGGTTCCGGGAAATAATGACTCTATGATGTCTATTTCATCCTCCCAAAGAACGAGCGTGATTTCGATGAGATCTTGATGATTGAGTTTAATTAATTCAGAGATATCCAAACAATAAGAAAGGATTAATTGTAGTTTATCATAATTTATAAACTCATCGATAATAAATAATAATTCCAAGGTGTCTAAAAATGTGTCTCTGTTGATTTGTCGATCTTGTCGTTTCTGTATTTTTCTAAACAATTTATAAAACGACGTAAATAAATTTGTGTGTCGTGATCTTACCAATGATTTTTGTATTGTTGCAGGGCGAGCCTAATACAAACACGGAGGCAAAAAATAAAACTGGCTCAGAATCTTCCCTTATAAGAAGCCGAAGTGGTGAGTTTGTATAAGTGTAACTTATTGATTGGAAACTGACGATTTGTTCGATGTAGCCCTTGATGAACAACTGCTCGATAGTGGACATGGAGGCTTGGATTGAAGCTTTGAAATGTTACATATGAAAAAAATTATGTAATTATTCAATTCGCTATTATGAATTAACTGATTTATTTTAAAATGTCTACATAATTTTATAGAAACAAATCTACGAAGATCGTGCAACAGCTCCAAAGTAAGTCAAAGTTCATCAGACGATGTAAACGAGGGAATTTGCAGTGAGGAAGAATTAGTAGCCAGAATTTCCCGTCCTACAAAACAGTGGCTGGGTCGACTTAACCAGCTACAAGCAAGGGATAAAATATTCGATAACATACTCGATATTGACTTTTTGCAAAAATTGTAAGTAATTTTCAAAAAACTAAAATGTAATGTATAGCTATATAATTTAGAAAATTTACGTGCTAAGATGTATTTATTAATGTAGTTTGGCATTTTGCAAGTTAAGCTCCGTGGTGCCTGTTTGTCTTTCTAACGTTAAATATTTCTTTGTCTGATTATATTGATTCCGAAATTATGTTAAAATTGTTTATCCTTTTCAGGCATACTCCGAAATGGCGTCAAAAATTGTTAGACTAAGAAAGTAAATAAATGCTGCTCACTTTGTAATGTACTGGAAAAATATAAGTTTTTTTTGTAAGTAACTTGTTTGAATTGAAATCTCCTCTGGATTCCAAATGGAAAATCATCATATTATGCATACGTGTATGTAAATAACTCCAAATGCATAATAATTATAAGATGTAGAACATACTATAAATACTCAGACAGACACATTCAATGTCACGACCATTAAACCTTACGGGGTAGTCGGCTCATCTCCGTAATTGCGACGGAACCCAGTGAAGTTAGTACTCAGTGTGGCTCATGGTAGGTAAGCCGCACTAACTTTTATTATTAGTTAGTTTTCCTCACTATGTTTTACCTTAAACCTAAAAAATATGTGTCATCACATCACACTTAGTCCCCACTATTGTTCGATGTGACTTCACTATAATAAACAGGTACCAGTGTAAGATTATATTTCATCACGTAAGCTTCAAACATTCATGTAATATGAATGTATTTAATGATTTTAAGATCTCCACTACAGTAGAATTTTCAGAATATTGTGACAGTACCATAGAATTGATACGTATTGCTTATAATTTTACATGCATAATCATTTTCAACATGATAACTACAGCTTGGCAAAAAAGAGTAGAAAATAATGGGGGCGCCACTAAGTTTTTTCATGGCAACCCTTAAAGTGGACAACCTAGTCTTGGTACTTAGTACATAGAAGTATTATTTGTGTAACATTATGGGCATTCATGACCGTTTATCCTTTAAGCCTGTTCATTTGAAGCTTTTTCATCCAAAAATGTGAATATGCGCTTTTTCCTGAACCTAGTCGTCATAATCATCATAATTCATAGGACTTAAAAGGGAGACAAAAAAAACATTTCGGCTAAGGCGTGTCCGACATTTTAATTTATATTTTTTATATTTAGTGTTATTTTATATTTAGTGTTTAATGTATACTAAAAATACTAAAATAATTAAAAATACTCAAAAGTATCAACTTCATTAATGCGCGCCACAGTACTGAACAAAGATGTAAACATAACCTTCGTGTTCGAAGTTTAATGTATAATATTACACTTATCTCGTATGCAAGCAATTCACAATGGTTTATAGTTCATCAAGTAATGCATTTACCAACTATATACAACAAATAAACGTTCAGATACCGGTCATTTTAGCAGTTCTTTGATAAACATCGTCCACATCCGAAAGAATAGATTTGTCCTTTTTTTCCGCCAGACATTTATTATAAACTTTGTAAATCACACTCCTGACATCACTTCGGATAGTCTTATTCATTTTAATTAACTTTCTACGCATTTAAATAACCGTTTTATGTTAAGAGTTCATTTGAAACAAATATTTGGAAATTTGACATCACTTTGTTTACATATTTTTTTTTTATTTTTTAAGGTTGCAAGATCACAAATAAAAGTTTACGTTTCTAGACGTTTTTGCCAAGCTGTATGTGTATGGTAGAACATCATCTAACATCATCACAGAGAAAGGCAACCGTCATATTCCTTCGTAAATTCTATACGTGACGTTTGGTTGACTTTTACTACATGTCTGACTTGACTGGTTTGACTAGATCTATTGTTTTCTTTTGACGTATGAAAAATTCAAAATAAGTTCAATCATTGGACTGCTGCAGGCTGGAGGTGACGTTAGTTTAATTTAATCATAATTATTTATATACTTTAATACAATTTACATACTTTATTTAAAATATATTAATTTGTAATAAGCATTGTTTAATATCAAATATAATATTTTCAGGAAACATCTTCCACAATAGCTAAAAGAAAACTAAAAATATTATTCGCCATGGGTGCTTTAGTCGGCGTTGGACTGTTCTTACTAGTAGTTTCTTCGGCATTTTCCGAGGAGGCTGCAAAGGGACCTAAAGTCACCCACAAAGTAAGTTTTATTATAGACCTTTCAAGTGAATATTATTCACTTGTTTTTCAGAACTAGTTTTGTTTGGTTGGGTCGTCGACCTTGAAAATGACGTTATCACCCAAGCCGCTTGCCGGCTACGTGTCCCTAACAAAGCAACCAAGTGGATAATGACATGGCATTGTGTAGGAAACTTCGTATCCATTATTATATATTTATTATTAATTCCTAGCAAAGTCAGTACATCATGTAATGCATTCTAATCTGTAGGTATAACTCTTCAACTTATGAACATTAAATAAAAACTTCCTTATTTCCTAATTCAGAGGTATTACTTAGTATAGAACAAACATTAACCTTATGTTGGTATTATGTGGAATATCAGCTTCAATGAAATTAGAAATTATCTTTACAGGATTAAAATCTGTATGATTCAATGTAAATTGCATTCCATTCAATGTAAAAAAATACTTATTTTCTGCTGCACTAGATTTACTTATATTATGATGCATGATTTGGAGTTTCAAATTGTTTGAGCATATATTTTTGAGTTATAAAGGTTTGTGTAGTGTAGTGTTTACCCAAAGACCATAATTCATCTTATACTGTATCGAACAGATTACTTGTAAACATCAGATCACTATCTAACACATCTATTTGTTCAGAATTTTGTTAGAATCAAGTCAATACCCTGTTCAAATTGTTCATTAAAATTAACTAAAAATATTTTAATTAAAATTTTATCAGCAATTGCATGTATTTATTATATAATCTTTATCATCTGTAGGTCACCTTTGACATTAAAATTGGAGATGAACCAGCAGGCAAAGTAGTGATTGGTCTCTTTGGGAACACTGTTCCTAAGACCGTAGAGAACTTCTACCAGTTGGCTCAGAAACCCAAGGGCGAAGGATATGTTGGCAGCAAGTTCCACAGGGTCATTCCTAAGTTCATGATCCAGGGTGGAGACTTCACAAAGGGAGATGGTACTGGAGGTAAATATTAAACCAATTTAATTTTGTATGATCATAATTTTCATAAAACCAAAGATGTGATGATGATTGATGTGTTCTCATAAAACATCAATAACTTTTAATCTCTTATATTAATCATTGGTGGTTATATTAATCATGTACATTATTGAACTCACTTCTATTTCCAAGTGAGGACTTACATGCACACACACTTGTATACTTACATACACACCACACACATTTAGCAAAATAGGGGTAGGCAGAGATCACAGATAATAATATATAGATGCTTAGTTATCTATTTGTCACAAAGGTGCAAAATAGAGTCAAATATCTTTTATGCTAGTGCACTAAATAATTGTAAAAAGGTGTCTTCTGGACATTATAGGATCACAATTTGGCACATATTCTGTGGGTATTGGCATGAATCCAGTATTTTTAAATATAAAACAAAGAAACTTCTTTACTTTTTAAAATGAGGAAGTTAAATGTTAGATTTTAAATGTCTGTGTTCAAGTTCCAAAACATTGACATGGTATTTTTTTCAGTATGGCTTTAGTGATTGTTTAATGCAATTTGTTATTGTAAAATCTTATTTTTTCTAGCACTTTTATACACACATTTCATTCCACATTTTTATTCAATTGTTATGTTTTATTAGGTCGCAGTATTTACGGTGAGAAATTTGAAGATGAGAACTTCAAGCTCCGTCATTATGGTGCTGGTTGGTTGTCTATGGCTAATGCCGGCAAGGACACAAATGGCTCTCAGTTCTTCATCACCACAGTGAAGACCACCTGGCTGGATGGAAGACATGTTGTGTTTGGAAAGGTTTTGGAAGGCATGGTGAGTAATTTTATGCTTTCTTAAGACAGATTTTGATTTTTAAGGTTTAAAATTATGAAATGGTCTATTTTGTGGAAGGATAAAATCTTATGTTTTTTAAATATGTGTAAATGCTGCTCAATAGTAATTTGCTCTTAATAATAAATAAGCTTAACTTTACATAAATTCATTCAAATTAGTAATTGCCTATTTTAATTATATGTTGTAAGTAAAAAATTTCTTGCAATATGTT
Organism: Leucoptera coffeella; assembly: GCA_030578115.1. NCBI lineage: Eukaryota > Metazoa > Arthropoda > Insecta > Lepidoptera > Lyonetiidae > Leucoptera > Leucoptera coffeella. The sequence continues at coordinate 266,245 of JAMBLF010000321.1, read as the reverse complement.
CTACCTTTCATTCAGTAAGACGCCATCACAGTAACCAATATTTAACATCATTATTTTTTAGTTCTGATGTTTAAAGTTACCAAACTTTAAGTAAAGTTACCTACTCCATATCAGCAAATCATTTTATGCAATGAAACAAAATGCTGATAAGAATGTTTAATGCACTGTTAATAAAGTTGTGACTTATAGGCACCCACTAAATCAGTTTTTTATCAGAATCAAAACAACATTTTTATCGGGTGTTTCAATGTTTAACAAAGTTTAAACTGTACAATTAAGTTTGATTGTATTTCAGTACTTTTAACTTTTAACTCATGCTAGTCTGGGTTTTGAAAATAATGCTTACTGGTTTCCATTCTTACTGGCATGTCATAGTAGGCGACTACGGGACCAGGGTTAAATGGTATTTGGCGATGGTCTAGCAACCTGTCATGATATTGCCATATGACATCAAAACCCCAATATTGATGCTAATAAGAGACCAAGAGGATGAATTCTTGTCTCTAAGAGTCTGTTCATCCCGAAAGGGATTAATTAAAGGCAGTGAATGTCTGTGTTCAAATATTGTCTGCAATTTCCACATTATATGATATTGAGATAATTGCTGATTGATGCAAACTATCAAATCCTCTACCTCATGCATCTACATATGTCACATCCATATGCCCAAAAGGGGAGATAGATTCAAAGGCTATAAAATTCCTTTGACCCAATAGCATATACATTGGGATAATGTGATTATTTTTAGGTATTGGTAGAGGATTGTCACATAACAACTTAAATTATCTATATGTAATTACCATAGGTAATAAGAAATAGTACCATGCAGTGAAAGGCTAACTGCTTCAGTTTCTATTAGAGGACATTATTACTTTACTTTCATATGTGGATTACTTAGCAATATTGTTTGTTTGCAGAATGTTATCCACAAGATTGAGGAGACTCCAACTGGGGCCAATGACCGTCCCATCAAAGAAGTGACCATTGTCAGTGCTCACGCTGAGCCTGTGGCTGAACCCTTCAGTGTGACTAAAGACAGTGCCCAGTAGTTATAAAATGCTCAAAAACAATGTCACTCACATTGCATTTAAGTTAATGTTTAAGAGATTCCAGTGACTTTGTGCCACAATAAAACAAGGTTTATATACATTTCTTTAATTTCTAAATAAATTTCTACTTTACATTCATAGTTTTATTTTACACATTACACTACCTATTCAACTATTTGATAATGCACTATTGACGTCTTTAAGACAAAGGTTGGCTTCATTTTGAGTGTGCTCATCGTTTGCTTTGTATGCTATTTTGTAACCAAACCCACAACTTTTTCGGGCCTCTTCTAACATATTCTTTTTCAAGTACACTCTTCCAAGGTTTATATATACTGGTCCAAGTTCATGAGTGCAATCATGTTGTCTAGCTAAATTGATGGCTTCTTTGAAATAGTTCATGCTTTCATCCATTTTATTAAGTTCACAGCACAAAGTTCCAAGGTCGCTTGTTTGCTGTATTATGTGTTCTATTTCAATATCTTCAATTGTTTTCATTCTGTTCAAAGCTTTGACCATCAGTTCCAAACCTCTCTCTGTCTCTCGGTTGTCTAAATATAATCTGCCATACCAATCTTCAGTCATGGCAATAATTTTTGTAACAAAAATATTTTGATCATTTTCTAATAATTTGTTTAATTTACCTAATGCCCATTCATACCCAAGCTGGGCATTCTGAAATTGCCCTTGCAAATGACTAATACGGGCTAGTTTTACACTAATATGAATAAATCCAATGTCATCATCTGTAATCCCTTTTGCAAGTAACCTTTGGGATACATTAATAAATAGAGTTTTTGCTTTTTCATACTGTTCTCTCTCCATTGCTAAATTAGCCATAACATCGTATATGTAGGTGATGCCATCTGAATGATGTATTTGTTGTGCTTGTCGCAAAGCTACATGTAGCAACTGCTCTGCTTGATCAAAATGACCTTTTTGAATAAACAGTATACAATGCTTAATAGTTTTGATCAGTTCATCTTCAGCAGTTACTTTCTCTTTAATTCCGAGTAAAGTAAAAAATGATAGTCCGAAGCTAATAGTCAAGGGTAATTTATTTTCATAGAATTTAGGAACATATTTTACAAATAATCTATGTCGATTAATAGTGGAAAATATTCCAGCAAAGACTCTATTACGGCACTTAAGAAACGAATTCATTTTAGACTTATTTTAAATTTATTGTTATGGATTAAATATTCTTAAAAACATAACCTCAAACACGATCGTAAATAAATTAATTTAAGTAAACGCTATTATTACAAATACCATTATTCTATTTGTGTAAGCAAAAGAATTTAATGAGATTAAAATATTCAATTTACAATATCTGATCGCAGTAATAAGAAATTCATCTTCAGCTAACTCACAGGTTCAGTCAGCCAGACAAACTTCAGTGTTGAAGAGCCGTCAGTCACAAGATATGACGTGCTATGGATTGGTACGATTATAAGTATTACGTATCCTACCTACTGGCGAATGAATCTTACTAATCCTTTTTTATAAATCCTACTGAAAGGAAACAGGAATATTTTTGAGTAGGTTAAGGATTTTGAATTAACGAGAACATAATTGAATAGATTTAATTATATGGGAATCCATCAACAAGAGAGTAAACTATCGAGTTGTACATGATTCATAATACTATTTCTATAATTTACAATACAGGTTGAAATGCAATCATACTAAAGAAGTAATTCATAATAACTTCAAGAAAGAAGAAACATCATCTCGTCGTCGTTTATTTAAAACAGCATTTAGCATCAGTCAAATAAAAAAATGACATTTCTTACACAATAAACAAACATGGCGATCGATTTAATGTTTTTTGTTGTGTTCAGTATTTCTCCTTAGTCAAAGGTTCAGTGAAGTTTTTGTTCTAACAAATCAATTAATTTGTGAACGTTTATTTAACGGTTCCTCACTTTATTTTAGAATTTTCAGATTTTTCCTTTTAAATGATAATATTGAAAGGTAATATTGTGAAAGTATGACTTGCCATGGAGTTACTACGATTATGACCTGAAACATAATTAAATTAAATTGTGCATCGTAATAATCTTTTTGTGAGATTCTAATGCTCATACGAAATAATTAAATGAAACAGCTCTAAAATGTACAAATCTAACGGTTCTGATTTCCCTCCTGTGAAGGAAGACACTTTTTGTAAATACGTATTGTACTACGAAATAAACAATTCAAGGTAATATTTGTCAACAATTTTCTTATTACCAGTCTAACTCTTTGTTCTTTGCTGACTAGAAATTTATTTTCCAGGGTGCGCATTTGGGATCTCATAATTCTGATACCGAATGCGTTATTTGTATTCTTCCTAATATTAAGATTCAACAAGGCTCAGTTAAAACTTCGTGCCACAAGCAGTCCCATATTTTTGACTTTTTATACATTAGTATGGGGAAACATCATCATCAGCCTTATAAGATGTGGTGTTTCAATGACTGTGAATGCTGCTGTGCCCATCGGAGGATTGATAGATAAAGTGCTTTGGGTGGCTGTAAGATTTTTCTTATTGGCTACCGAAATGAGCGTTGTAATATTTGGATTGGCATTTGGTAAGAAATTTTTAGTTTATATATTATTAAGTAATAAGTTTAATCTCATGACTATGCATACAACAAAAGCAGAAGTGTTGTTTTAGGATTCAAGATATGTAAGATTGATCTCTTAATCTGTCCGAACTACTTACCAGGTGTTCCAAATCTATTATTATTGAATTGCCCCCAATGATTATGTTATCTCTCTTTGTGTACTTATAAGATTCTTAGACCAAAAGGATCACTGAAAGTTACAACTTGTGATATGTATGACATTATTTTTACTTCATATATTCCAATAATTACAATATACTCTTACAGGTCATTTAGACAGTAGAAGCAGCATTAGATATGTGTTATTAGTGACCTCTTTGATGTCCTTGGCATTCACCATAACGCAAGGGACCCTTGAGATAGTAATGCCAGATGATATGTTCCACATTGACACTAGAGATTATGACTTATTTGGACATGGAGGGATGCTCTTCTGGTTCATTTCTTCACTTGTCTTTGCGCTTTTATATTTGATGATACTGCTGCTGCCCTGGACTCCGTTGCGAGATTATTTGGCTTTACCAAGTAAGCTTCATTTATTATTTGTATATTTTACTCTGATAGATTGCATTCAGTGTCTAGCTGGGTATTCCTTGCAGTTCCTCATTTGCTAACATTAGACTTAGAAGTTTTTATACCCTAAAGTTTGCAGACATGTCATATGATAACTAACTGTATTTACATAAAGCTGGTTATAGCTGAGAATAACTAAAATAGAATTTGGAATTGTATTCTCTTAGTTCCAATTATCTTGAGGTCCTGCATTTAATAAAATAAAACATAAAGAGGTCACCATATTGCGATAAACCTCCTTGTTGAACTTCCTTCAATTTTATCTTAATTAATAGTCTTTACTGCATTAAAATAGAATGTTATCATACAACACTTTCTCATAACAATAAAAGGCAAGTTATATACATATAATAGGTATAATTAATATGCATGTTTAGTCTGATGATGCTACATAATCGCTTGTTAATAGGTCATATCAATTACTTTTAAAAGTAATTATTAGAAAGCAATGATTGTTATTCACTTTAATAAGTTTAATTATTAACCTTTTCAGCCGGTTTCTGGAACGCTATTCATTTTTGACAAGAGTTTGAATAGTGTTTAACAAGTGCTTAAATATTGTTGAGTTGTTCGAACAATAATTAAACTCTTGGCACATAATGGCTTGTCAAAAAGCACTTTTGTAGCGCGTTTGGGTTTCTCGAAACGAAATCTCTTGTCAACAATTTGTTAGCAATTTGTTGACAAGAAAATAAATAATCATCAGATCTTGAGTAATTAACTGATATTCAAGTGCTTATTGTTGCTTTATTTCCACGTTTTTGGACATTATATTATTAAAACCATGTCTGATGTGAGTGTGTCCGATGTGAGCGTGTCTGACGTTACTTTTTCATCAACTGATGAAGAGGTACAAGTACCCAGAAGAATGCGAAAGTATCGTCGAAGAATGAACCCTATCGAGACCTTGGACGATGACGAATTTAAAGCCCGCTATAGGGTTTCCAAGCCAGTAATTCTGTATATCACGGAAAAAATGGCTAGAATAATTTGATACATATTGCAGTTTTAATGTTAGCTTCTGTTAACATGGACAAATCAGGGCACTGCCAAAAAGTATGAATTATTACATTAGCATTGGAGAGCTCCTGCCTAGTTGCTCTCTTCATATTGTTACATACTATTCACTATTAACACTAAACACTATTCAAACTCTTGTCAAAAATGAATAGCGTTCCAGAAACCGGCTGTTTGAATAATAACAAACATTTTTTTTTTCAAAAAGTGACATTAGACTTGCGTCTAGATGTCAGAATTGATCGAGTGAGTGAAGTTTTTAATCAAATTTGCTCAATCCGCTATTCAAACTATTGCTAAGCTCTAATTAGCTGACAAGAGGATGAAAACGCTTCGAGAAACTCGCCAATTGTCAACAATTTGTTAATTAATAATCAATTGTTAGCTGACAAGAGATTTGAATAGCGTTCCAGAAACCGGCTGTTTGTCTACTATCTATTGAATGTATATTTAACAACCTGGAATAAATTTTTAATGCACTATTGTACCAATTATTTTCTAGCTTTATACAAAATACAAATAGTATGCTTTAAATGACAAACATTTTATAACACCATTTATGAATAGAAAATGAATTTGAATTCCAACTACAACTTTAAGCTATGTTCCATCTTTTTATTTATAACTAATCACATATTATTTCTTTCAGCCAAGTTATCATTCTACCTCTATGTTCTGCTGCTGGCTTTGCTGGATGCGACCCAAGCTGTTGGTGCTGGTTTGCTGGCTTGGGGCTCAATGCAAGCTGGTCTTTGCGTGGTGGATGTGACCACTTGGCTCTATTTCTCACTTTACACCCCGCTAGTGTATCACACGTTTTTGAGTGAATTTTTCAGGTGAGTTACAGGTGGCATCAGGATGAATAGTACTATGTAACATAATATACTTCATGATCATCTGCGTGTCTTTGTGCAGTTGCAGGAGAGTGATCAATGTCCTGAATAGAGTTAGTCCATTGTCCACAATATGCTTTGTCTGATTGTGTACATGTACCTAATTAAATTCAATATATGAAATGTTTTATTCATATCAGATTCTGTTTATAAGTACATACTAGCTTCAAAACATTCATCAAAATTTACAAATATTTTGATAACCAACATAAGTTAAAAGAGTACCTAAGAAATGTGTTGCTATTGTCTCACAAATGATATATATTGATATTTATTCTCCTAATATTTATTCCTCAGTGTGTCGCAGCCAAGTATAATGTTCTCGTACAAGGCTCAGATGGATGAGCCCATGGATGACGACCAGGTGTCTCTGCCGCACCAGCAGAGCTTCAGCTCTCTCAAGACAGACTCGGACTACATTTATCAGGTAAATTATACGGATTTTATTATAGGTACATTCAGAAACCATTGATCCCCATTTTCCTCAATCATGGCTATTTTTTCCTTCATTCTATGCCTCTAACATCCTCCTTATTCGGGCGTATAATAGTTTTAATTTAATATTATCAGTTCCTGTTATCTATTTGATGACATAAGATCTTACGTCTCTCTTTATAGGATGACCCTAATGCGATATAACATAACATCTTTCTTTTAAATGGAAGTTCTAAAGTTCCCTCAGTCAAATTGCTGATTAGTCTGGGTTAAATAGGGTTATGGATACACTTAAAAGTGACCAAATCACATTGGGGTGTGCAGAACATATGAGTTGAAATAAAACGTTTAAATTTCATCCAACATCTTTTGAAATCTACAAGTCATTGTATCAGATGCATCATTTAAAATCCACCAATGTATACATTTTAATGTTGTTCTTGTAAACGGTACGTGTTTACAGTAAGAAAGAAATTGAATATATTAACGTCAACTTTTTTATTACATACACGTAAAACGAGTTTTGATATTGTCTGTGCATTATTTATTAGTCACGCAACATCGGATAGAAACTGTGAGATAACTTCTCGTATTGCGCAATCTTGACTTGAATGTAATTAAGTGATTAGGGTAATGTGATTGGTTGACATTGAATGTTAAATTGATTTGTTCATTTATTAAGTCATTACATATCAATCACATCTATTATTCCATTCTCGGGAGTCAGATTTTGGATTTTGATTTCGCATCGAATTCACTTTAATTAGTAGTCAGCTTCTAACAACTCAATTTCAAATATGGTGGGAATTAAATCTGGAAGCGACGGTTTCGAAATGTTTTATGGATTACTACTTCTGCATTCTAAAAATTTAATATTCGTCCGCCTAATGCACATCATAACTACCGGGCCTAGGCTTTCCTCCTGCAATGAGGACTGGCGAACAAGCCTAGGTCATCGGACAAACTTATGGGAGGACTTCCTACAGCGATACAATAGTATGTCTAATATTGACGTGTATTTGATATTTCCAGAGTAACAGCGTGTATGACAGCACGTTGTTCGAAGGAGGCGGCAACACCCCGATGAATCCTCCTTACAGCGCCTCTTTACAGAGCCCCGACTCCCTAGCCTCGGGCCAGTCGATGGAGAACGGACCAGCGGGTTTCCCTTCACAGAATACCACATAACAATATGTTTAGAATGATAAAACAGGCGTCAGAATAGTTCTCAACCATTCATATACTCTGTGCGAATATATCTCTTGTCCGATTTAACCTAAATAAAAGGTTAGAATCTGCTCTCAATAAGTTAAATGGTTATTTCATTAAATAATAGCTTTGTGACTAAAGTATATGTTTGTATCTGACGCCTTTTTCAGTCCATTAGTAAACGATGATTCTAAGTAGGTTTTAGAGTAATGTTAAGATTATGTTACTGCTACTATCGTAAGTATTGATAGTTTATTGCAGTAGATACATCCCGATATCCCCGTTATGAGAAATGTCGATTATTTGAAGGAGATAACATTAATTACCTTTGTCTTAAGCATAAATGGAGTCAATTCTTCAATGTATGGTTTTCAAATTATTAGATCTAAAAACGTATTAATAAACCATATTCGTAATATACTGGCAAATTTAAAAACTCACCTTAGTTTAACAAATCAATTATTTTTCGACAGTTACCATTATTAATAATAATCTAAATGAAATAAATAGATAACAATTGGAACTGTAAAACTATGAAATTTTTACGTAATAAGAATAAACGTTATTAGAAACATTCGTCTTAGTACTTTTTTGTTTTCAATAAAAAGGCAGCGTGCCAAATAAGTACAGTAAAGTTATTTGAGTTAAATAATTGCATAGACCTTTAAAATTAAAGCTATGAAATTCGTAATTTTCAGATGGGTAAAGGTTCATATTATTATTAATACGATCTCCCATTTCAACAATCCAACGGGAAATAATTATTGTAGCTTTGTACAGGTACACAAGATTCCAAAGAACAATGTACATAGTTTAGATTTATAAAAGCGTAATAAATCAGCTTTGTGTTGGGCATCTGCTTTCTATATTCATTATTGATCTAATTAAATTCAATGTATTTGTTAATATGTTTGTGACGTATTTTGTCTAAACATCGCTCGTTGATGCATTATTTTTTGAATTTTGTTCGAAATGGTTTGAAAGTTTGCGAAATAAACAAATAATGTTGATTTATATATTTTATTTTTTGTGAAAGTTTTTTAAAGGCGATATCCCTATAATTGAAATCCTGAGCAACGAATCTTATATGCAAAAAGTGAATAGCTGTTTACCCATCTAGGGAATGTAAACGAGGTTGTGTTTAAACAAAATACTTGAATTGATTTATATTTTCTAGTAATACTTAAGATCGAATCTCAAAAGTAAATGTATATACAATTATTGATCTATCTCCCCAGTGATTTGTAAAGAAATGTAGTTTACAAAACAAGAGATTACTTATATTATTTGAATATTGTTTATTTCTATTACATATGATATATAATATATTATATACATCAGATATGAGTGTGATTTTTAAATGTTCTTGCGAAATCGTGTGTTAAGTTCTATGAAATTAAATGTAATATTATATAAGTGTAATCTTTAGATGCTAGTAACTCTTATTTTACAAAGTATTAGTAGGAAGTAGACTAGGTCACTTGTTTAAGAGATTGCTAGTTTCGGTTGGCTAATGTTTTTAATATTTTTTTGGTGCAAACATAAACTTTAACTTTGATATAATTTTTCAATTTTAACAGTTACTACGATGATTTTCATTGGTTGGACAGTAACTGTTAGCGCTTTGTTCGATTGGTTTCATTTACAATCTAATATATAAATATTTTAGCAACAACGTCTTGCTTTTACAACAAAAATAGACCTTGTATAAAATAATTTGTTTGGCGTATTCCATCTTTACCCCAAATTGTATTAACAAACCACGACAGAGCTTTTAATGCTTCAAGTTCCAGTCTACATTTATACAGGTCAAGGACGAAATAATTGTATGAAATAAAAATCAAAGTATAATGTTGATGTCGGACATGAATTAGTATGAAACGGACTTTATAAAATTACGTTGCGCCTGTCTATTCCTACCAATTTCCTTTTTTGTGATATGCCACATGTCAACATGTGAACTTATTTTAAGTGATATACTTATTGGTTGATGGAACTTTATTTTTGTTATTTTCGTTTAGACTTTTAAATAAAATGGCTACTGTATATAAGTGTTTTTTTATTAGTCACCCTATCTTTACAATGTTTTCTTTCAGCAACATACTGGAATAATGTAGGAAAGTACTCCAACATAAACTGTAATGTAACATAACATATAGACAGATGACTGACCAAAAATAACAAGTATTTAGATGTTTATAAAGATTAAAACAGCTATGTATTACATTTTCATATTACTTACAGAGTACATATTTATAAACATTGACGTCCTTTAGTCCCTTTAGGGATGGAAAGAACCTAAGAGATATAATATCTCCTAGATCGCATTTTGGTATAAATATTGGAGTTGTGATGTTATATAGAACATTGGTGACAGGTTGCTAACCGATCGCCGAATAAATTCCATCTACCCCTAGTGCCTTTGTCGCCACTTCCCACATGCCGGGATGAACGGCAGTTAGCATTCTTTTTATTTTATTCTTGCTTACCTCTGTAAGACCTCTCCTTTATGAGTAATTAAATGTAAATAATAATTGTAGATTTAGCTGATTCATAACTATGTCAACTCCACTTCTTTCTAGGCAGTAAGTACGTAATACGATACATAGAAAAGACAAACCCTTGCGGTATTCAGAAGATCGTAAGTCCATTTCTGCAATGGTGGAGGTAATAATTCATTGATTTCCTTAAATCATAAGCACTGACTATTACCTGTGCTGAGCAATAGGTGTGCGTTCGCGCAGCGGAATGTTGTTGAATTTATAGATTTTAATTATGCAGATATTTAGTGTATGACGTCGTATAATTGTGTATGGTAAAAAAAAATTGTGCACGCAGCCATTGTGGAGAAATTCACCAAAAACTGATTCCGCACAATTTGGTTGGTTTACCTTAAAACCCATACATTGATACACTCTTTATAGCGCAGCCGCCATTCTCTATTACGAAGAATACTTAATTGTGGTCTTTTCTATGTTATAGAGAGTTTATCGTTATAGAGAATAATGTTATAAAGAGTTTACACTGTATTTAGATTATATCTCAAGTCTCAAGCAAATACTTAAATAAAGTACCTACGTAAACGGTACCTACTTTCTGTCATAGTCAAATACATTTAAAAAAGTAGGTGTACAAAAATAAATGACCTATAAATTATATCGAAACAACAATTGTGTTATCACCTGTACCAATTCAATACCGGTATTATACTGTAAATTTTGGGATGTTACCTAAATATATTGCACGGCCGCTTTTTTGTAGCTATCCGAACTTGGTCGGGTTATGTAGGTTTTCGATGCTTCGTCAGTATTATAATTGTTTTTCTTTAATTACTGAATTTAATGACATGAAATTTTGCATGTGAATAGTTGAATGAATACACTAATTATTGGCATACATTTTACCATGCAATTCCTTTAGAACGTCATGATATTTGACTGCTTTGTAAACAGTGATCTATTCGTGGTAAATTGTCCTATAACTCTTTAATTACTAACGGAACATCATTGATACTTGGCAACGTGTTGCAGACACTTACAAGGTTTGTATAAACGTGAAAATCTAGACCCCAAAGTGCATACTTTAAGAACTAAGACCTAATAAGCGTATTTTACGTTTATATTTTTATCTTTTAAGCCTTACGTTTTTTTTCTAAATCTGTTTTTAAACAAATATAAACAAATTCAAAACAACGTATGTAAAAATCTACAGCTCTCTATGTAAGCGCTTTGTATGAAAACTAGCTAATGCCCAAACGTTCGCGTAGCGGAAACTTGAATTTCTCCGAAGTTTATGCATGCACTAATTTTATTCATACATACACAATTACACACAAATACACACTAATTTTTGGACACATCTCTTTTCTTCTAAAGTCAATGGATCGAAGAAAGTTCCGCTCAGCTCAGCAGCGGAATCAGTTTTTGGTGAATTTCTCCACAATGGCTGCGTGCACAAATTTTTTTTTACCATACACAATTATACGACGTCATACACTAAATATCTGCATAATTAAAATCTTTAAATTCAACAACATTCCGCTGCGCGAACGCACACGAGCAATAGATGGATCTATCACAATGTTTTCCTTCATACATAGTCGGTAGATTTTACAAACGTTTCAATATTGCAACAATGTAAATAAATATAATATATGTGGCTTATAAATCAGTATGAAACAACAAAACAAAGTTTTATAGAGTTAAAATTAATTTAATTCATAAATAGAGAATTAGTTAGTCACCTTAGATTTAAAACATTTACTAGATATTTTTTATTTAGTCTATCACCAGAGAAATTTATGTACAAGACATTTATTTGCAGTGTATCTCAAATTTGTGTCCAGAACTAACATCTTATCTAGTAAATCTTTTAGTAACAGATACTTATTATCACAATAAGTGTCCTGAGATTTAGAAATACTATTAGCACTGTAATTCTTTAAGAATTCCTGGTAAATGTTACGCTTTGGTGCAACATGCGGGAAGACTTTAGTGTTGCCCATTGGACACCAAACAAATTCATTGTCATCATTGAAATGTTGATTCTTAAACTTTGCTTGACTTAAGACAATATCTGGGAAATCTCCAGTTACGTTCATTATGCTTTTGAGCATGTCATTATTTGTGGAGCCTACAAACAGTATTTGTCCAGTAGCAAACTCATACAATGTACATGCCAAGGCCCATATGTCTATTGAATGTCCATATGGGATGCCCAGAATTATTTCAGGAGCTCTATAGTAGCGCGACACTAGATAAGACTTTGTGATAGGTTTTCCAAGTTTCATGGCAGATCCAAAGTCACATAACTTTAAAAATTTTCTATTACTACTAATTAATATATTATCAGGCTTTATGTCGGCATGGACAATACCAATTTCTGTAAGAACTTTTAATGCTGTGAGCAACTGCTGACTGTATTTCACTACTAGTCTTACAGACAGACCGCATCTTGCATGGCATTTCATATAATTTCTCATATCCATATTCAATAGCTCTAACACAGTACACAGATGTTTGTTATGCACAAATTTATTGAAGTAGGTTATGCAGAAGCTTTCTTTTCCAAGATCTTTGATCTCTTTTAGAAAATTGATTTCTCTCATAGATGTTGAATTAGTGGATCTAGAGCGCTTTGTGATTTTAACAGCTACTTCTTTATTGTGCCCACTCTTATCCAAAGCCAGATACACACTTGCATACATCCCCTGCCCCAGAAGCCTTTGTAGTACATATCTGTTGTTGAGCATATCATTTGGAGTGAACTCATAGTAGCCACTTTGTTTATCACAGTTATCTACACCACTGTGCTGATTTTTCTTCACAGTGGTGTTGAATTCAAAATCATTACTTTCTGAAAACATATCACTTATTTCATGCGGTTTCTTTAAATTTTTATTTTTCTTCACAACATCACTTGATTTATCCTCATTATCTTTTCTATTCTTATGAGTAGGTATACTGCTAGGATTTTCAGCTTCCTCTTTGGTTTTTATTGCTTTTAATCTATCAAGCAGGCGTTTACGCCTTTCTCTATGTTCTTGGATAATTATATCTTCTGGATCTAAATCGTTGCCACCTGGCTTAAGAGTAGGAAGTTGTTGTACTGGTGCAGTAGCATGGTTAAGTGATTCAGTATTGTTTTGGCCTTTGCTTATTGCATTAGGATCCTTGTCAATGAGCTTGAGTTTTGATGGTAAAGGAGGAGTAAGGGATGTTGTATCACCTGTTCTTTTCATTGGGAACATATCAAATATAATTTCTAGTTCCTATAATTTAATGTTATAATTTATAACTATGGTAGTTGAGCCATTCAGTTGCTAATAAATTTCTCATGCACTCAATCTCTTGAACCTAATGAAAACAAATGAACAGGTTAAGAACAGCTGTTTTTACCTGAATACATTTAGAGATCATTAACTTAATATTATGTTCGTCTAATGTTCAGTCATTATTTGTCAGGTAAATACCATACTGATATTCATTTGTTCCATTCTAAAAACGTGGCAGGGTTTGATTCCTTAAAATCATAAGTATGTTTTCATCAAACAATAAATTCTATTTCAGAGAAAATTAAGTGGAACAACGGTTATTTTAGTTTCATACATAACTGCTTTGTAGAATTCATAATCAACGTAGAAGCAGGCAAAAACTTTGAGCAGGGGCTCTTGTAGTGAATGATTATAATCAGAGCAAAATCCCTTTCATACCTGGGTTATGGCGTTCTCATTGCTTAATTGATGAATTTAACTTGTTTTTTTATCACATACAAATAGATCACTTTTCAATTCAACGGGTGTTGCTATTAGGCGGTATCTACTAAAAGATATTTACGGCACGAATCAATCCTGCTTGATAAATAATAAACAAAATGAATTTTACTCAAATCTAACCTCGAGTTGAATGTTATTGACATAACATGCGTCCGTCACACATTGCCTACATGACAGTCAGCTGAGAGTTTCGAAGCCAGACAAATACTTAGAGTACCCGCCACATACGGTGGCAGTAGCCAAACTTGGAACTAAATTTGACGTTTCCGCCATTGCGTGTTATTTTGTATGAAAAGTAAATTTAGTATTACCAGCGTTGTGTTTTTTGCCCACTCTTTGTAATTTTTATGTTTGTTAAGGGTGATTATAATAAATTGATTTCCGGAGTTTCTTGTTAGTTCTTCTCCAAGCTAGGGTCTCCGCTAATCTAACCTCGGTAAAAAATATGTAAAGACAATGCTCAGTGCCATGTTTGAAATAATAGTTTTAAGAGATTCGCGATTTATACTCATGATATAAGATATAAGGGTGTGTATAAGATTGATTGCAGCTGTGGGAAATCCTATGTCGAACAGACTAAACGGTCTATTGCGGACAGAGTGAAGGAACACATAATATATGTAATATATAATAAGAAGGATAAGTCCCGTTAATTATTAATCATGTTTGAAATAGTATAATAAACATATTTTGACTTTGATATATTAATTTGTTTTATTTGAGTTTATAGCTCTGCAACCAAAGATCGTTACAAATGAAACCTATAATGTTTCGAGCCGTATGGCACAGTGAGTGCTAGTTTTGGCGTGTTTACTGGTAACACTGAATTACGCGACTGTGGCGACGCCTCCAACTGCCACCGTATGTGGCGCGATCTCTACTAGTTTTTGATAACAGGTATTTTTACTTATAATATATAATAATAGACTAAGAATATAGAACAGCTCAGTCTTGGGAAAGATATAGCATGTTGTTTTTTGGTAGATACTTCACTTTTTAGGGAATCTTTTTTTTAGTCATCAGTGGGAAAACGCTTTAGGATTAAAAAAAAATGTTATCAGTCAAGCAAGATGTTCATTGTAAAATAACCTATAAAATCTAATATCGGTTATTTTGCTAAACCGAAACTAAGTAATAATATTTGTAAACTTCAGCGTTATTATGTCTTTTCTTTTCAAAAATATACTGAGAATTTCTTGCTCACAGAGTAGGCTATTTCTTTCCGGTAGCAGATCTTTACATGTTTCTCAAGGTAAGTGTAATATTATTTCATTAGATTTAAGAACGTATGCTCGTTATATCAAAGGTCTTAATTAATATTATTCTATCAATTGAATGACTACATCTGGCCAATTTCTGAAAGCATCCCCTTTGATATTCATTTACTAATTATAAAGCACCTAATGTGAGAGTGCAGGCGATTTATGGAGCGCTTTAACATTATTATCAGAAACATTGGCTCAGGCTCAGGTGGTTCAATGAAGGTTTTGAGATCCTTTCCATTTCTCATTTAATCTTATAATAGATTATTAATTTAAAACAAGGCGTATTTTCGTATGTAAAAGATCATATTTACAGTAAGAAAAAACATTGTTTGAAATTGTAGAAAATGTATGGTTACACTGTGGTGGTGGCCTTGATTGATGCCCTTCCATATTGAAGTAATTAATTATCTGTATTATTTAATGGGGTTGTGTTGGAGGAAATTATTTTATTGCTAAAAAATTTTAAAGAAATATCTCTAATTTATTTGTTTGTGTCTCTTATTTTGTATTAACTCATCATTTCAGTACAATGGCTATATGCTCCAAACGCATTGGGAATAGATGGCTACCTCCACGCCAGGAAGAAGACCAAAGAGCAACTGACTAGTCATTTGGATAAGTTCAAGGCTAAAATGGCAGAGTTTGTAACAGACTCAAAAAATATGATTTTTACAGAAGACTTGAAAAATATGGTACACATTGCAGAACCTGGAGATCTCAGTCTCGTGACAGATATGATCAAGAAGTTAGTATTCTTGTAAATAGCACAATTGTGAAAAATTATAAAAATGCATAAAGTAAACAAATTAATTCAATACTCATACCCATAAACCTATACGAGTTAGTCAGAGCTTCACTAGTTCAACTCTGTAAATTACAGAGGTGGTAATTCTATGGTCACCTCAAAACCCATATGTTAGTATAGTTATGTAATGGTTACATTAGTAATGTTATGCTTGTTTTTTGCCTTATTCATGTGAAAATTTTGGTGATTATATTAGTAAAATTTTTTTTTTACATATTACAGGTTTAATACACAAAATACTGAATACAGATTTGGTTCATTTGTGTTTGGTCCAATTGTGATGAGGATGTTCCATTTCTTAGATGCTCCAGATGCTGCTGTAGAGGTAAATAAACATAAACATTAACTTTACTACCATTAGCTCTCACTGAGTAATCAAAAGTTTCCATCGTCTCGGTGTAGTTGGAAATTGGTTCATTTAGGGCCACATCAAATGCACATTTCATTAGGTAATCAACAATCATGTTTTGCCTGAATTTAGAACTGATGAGTTTCACATCAAACAAAATTAGCTGAATACTAAAGTCTTATTCTGGTTCTAAACAAAAATTTAAGGTTCCTGGTTCTATTCTCACCTAAAGATATGTTCCAATCGTTTCTTGATTAAAATATGATTACAATTTCAAATGAAGTTTTAAGCTTTAACTAAGTATATTAGAATACTTTTCGTATTTAATATGTGAGTGAAGAATATCAAGCTGCCTTTTTGACAAAAAGACGCTATTATGATTATTAGCCTTACAGGGTAGCCACAGGTTCTGGGCTTTACTCCACTAATTAACTTTGACAGCCACACAACTGCGTCGCTACTGCGTTACTTCTGCGTCTTGGCTGTAAAAGTGGCACTCTGCTAATATTTTGTTCTGCCACAGTTGTGCCTCAATAGCGAGTCAGTGGCGCTTCAGTGGTGGTTCAGTGGCAACTCAAGTATAGAAATGTCAATAGAGGAGTACCAAATATAAGGCTATTAAACTGACATTGACGGGTGTTTGGTTAGTGGAGTAGATTTTTTGTACTTCAGATGCAGAAGTACTTCAGATGTAGTTCGATAGTGCTTCAGAGGCCAAAATTTGTTAGTGGAGTGCCAAAAGTGTCAAATTACGGCTACTGAAGTATTACAGTATCTATACTGAAGTAATATTGTGGCTAAAATGAATTAGTGGAGTTAGGGCCCAGGTGTTCATCTCCGCAACTGTGGAGGTAGTAATTTTATGGCCACATCGAACTCAAAACTCTTTTTGAACTGTTGTATATTTATGTTAAACAAACTGTATTAATATCACCTTAACAATACTGACGCAATTTAATTGAACTAAACTGAATTTAATATTGTATTGGTTGTTCTTTTACAGTGCTTCTTAGATCCAGCAAACAGTGGGTTTTTTGACCAACAAACCTCTTATCAAATATTACTTGATCTTCTCTACAATAATGAAAAATATGATGAAATGTACAAAATTTTTGAAAAGATAAAAGAACGACAATTGAACATGACTAAATACCCCAAGTACTCTGTAGTACTTGTATTGGCTGCATGCTATAAACAGGTAAAAATTATTATATAGTATAATTATAATGGCTAGAATGCAATTAATGTATGTATGTATTTCAGTTTGTATGATCACCATACATTAATATAGGTTATGACATGTTATGATATATTTCATAGAATAGTTGACTGTCTCAGTTTATGCTTCAATTTAAATTTGTTATGCTTAAGTATTCAAAGAATCTTGTTATGATTGGCATTTAATGTTGATGTTTAAATAGTATGTGTTTCAGCTGAGCATTGCTTTAAAAACAAACTTATATAGTACCTTATATCTAATGTATATGTTTATTATTCCAGAATACTCCTGAAAGCTTACAGTACGCATCAAAGCTATGGACGGAAATGACAAACTCTGGTAGCGTACCACTGAGAAGAGCCGCTACTTACCTTGCAGGTAAAATACGTTAGTCATTGATAACAGTAAATGACATGCTAGTAGTATATAAGTGTAGTAATATAAGTAGTGTATAAGTGTAGGATCCACTGCGTCCTACAACGAAAGTGGAAGCTTCCCACCTGTCACCAATGGATCATATTAATGTCATTAATGGCAAGGAGATATGTTTCCGAGGTTCTGGCAAGGCTGTGAATTTATATATTTATGTTAATGTACATATTTACTTATATATTGACTTACTCAGTACATTCCTTGTAATTAGTGAATTTTTGTTATAATGTTTAGGTAATATATAGCAAATAATATATGGTTTTACAGGTTTGGCGTTAAAACAAGGTGCCCCACAAATAGCGCTGGAAGTGATTTCATCACAAAAACAGCATTATGTCACCATCAGAAACATTAAGGTGAGTTGTACAATCTACATGTTTTGTATTTACTAACATCAACACTACATAACATTACAGACACACCAATAAGTTATAGTTTATAAGTTAAATAAAGTATATATTTGTTGAATTGTTGTTCTGTACCTCTTGTTTTACTTTACACTACATTTATAATACGTGTTAGCTTGTTATCGAGATCTCGTATACCACGAACCCTTCTGTATGGAGACGGGTGCGATGTGATAATATAGCTACAGTTCTTCCTTGTTAATATGTTGTTTATTTGTTTGCAGGCGTCAGCTCTAGCAAACGCTGGTAGGTTAGAAGAATCAGTAGAAGTGTTGAAAAAGGTGTTAACAATTGACAATCCCTTGCAAGTGGACAAACATACGTTCTTCGCGGAAACTGTAAGTACTTGTATAACGTTGGGACCTTTTTATTAACTGTATTGCATACTTAGCCATGTAGTATTATATTATCTGTGACCATGTATACATTCACATGTTAAAACCCCTTTAGGAGTTGACATATCTACAAATACATAATATGTGCTTGGTCTTAGAATTGGTATCGGGGATATGACGATATATACATACATCACGCCTGATTCCCTGTAGAGCGGTAGGCAGAGATCACGGATCTCCATTTGTCCCGATCCGGTCAGACGTTCGTTCATTGACAGTCATACATACTCGGCGGTTAAAAGACTGCCAACGTCACCCTTTATCAATATGGTGTCTATCTGACTGATATCAACCCATATGGGTTATGACGATCTATGCCTATTTGTCATGTATGTATACTGTTTGTCATAGGATGCTAGTCCATCGCCCAATAGTATCCAATGCACTTTAATCGCATTGTAAGTAATAATTCTGTGAGCAAATAATTATCTCCTCCTCGAAAGCAATTCAACGAAGATGTGAGAATATACAAAGTATGTGAGAATGTAACAAGTATACCAGTTAACGCAAGTTTTAAGTGTACTTAGCAAAGGGTTTGTTCAATTAGTGTAATAATGTACCAAAATATTATGACTTCAGGTGCAAACTGTGAAGGAAGCGGTAGAGAAGAGCGATGACAAAGACATCAAGATAGAGTTTGCCAAAGTGGAGAAAGCTCTCAAAGATAGGAACCTTATTGATAATCAAGTAAGTGTTATGAAGTTATTCTATGGCTACCTCGAACCCATGTGTTGACCAAATAGTTAGCACTCAATTGACAGGTGGTAAGCCATGTCGCCTTTACTAGCACTGACTTTACCTTACGATGCTTTCCCTCACCGTAGTATTCAAGGGTTAATGGTCGTGAACACGTTTCACTTTGGTCTTTTTGGTATGAAGTGCTTGAGTGACCACTCTCGTATCTACGAAGATCTTTGCCCTCATTTTCACGTTCCTCACGATGTTTTCCTTCATCTGAGTGGTAGTGGTGCATTACACAAATAAACAATAGCCTTAACAACTGAGCTGTACTGCTGCCCGCTTATTTCTCAAAATATCGTTTTAAGGTCTAAACGTATAAACTCTTACGCTTGATCAATTTGATTCATCATACTTTTTAATTATATTTAAAATAGTTATAACAAAGTACTTTCATGCACAATGTTTAACATATTCTGACAATATTTTTACTATTTCAGTCCCTGGATCATCACTTGAACAAAGAAATAATAAAAACAGTAAGATTAGATAGTGCACAGAATCAACAAAATAGAAGACCGCAGTATGCTAATCTGCAAAGAAATAGAAATTTGTATTAAATAAAACTACCTCGTCCAACCTAATAAAACTGTTATAGAACAACTGAAAATAAATAACAGGAGAAGTGTATAAATAGTTTGAAGTTATTTGTAAATGATGTGCGTTTATAACAGATTTAAGTATTGGTACAATGCAAAATGCAGTGTAATGACTGTTTGTAATGGCAGAGATACAAGTACAACAATAGATATTGTGAAGTAAAATACACACGTTGGTATGAGTTCAGTACTTATTACGTTCGACAGCTTCTAAAATGTTTAAAATATGATGGGTTTTGTATGACACTCTAAAATAATATTTATATATTATGTAAAAAAAACGATTGATACTAAATATTGTAAGAGCGTGCAATAATAATCATATTTAAATATTTTAGTCTTTGTCAGTTATTTGAGGTGATTGTAAGAAATCTGTAATAATGTTGTTATGATGTGAATGTTGTAAGTTTGTTAGTGTAATAGAAATAGAAAATAAAATTATTTCAAAAAACCTGCTGTCTTTTACTTTTTAAAACTTACCTAACATTTACTTTAGGCTTAAATAGTCTTAACTTAATTTATCATGGATACGTATATGATTCTCGCTTCTGCGTCCCAAAGGGATAAGCAAAGGATGTCTGGGGCCACCTTAACGATACTAATCTCTTGTCACACTTACACCATAAATTACCCATGTATACACTTTTGTTCTGCACAAATCTTTCTCATATAAACCTCTTCCTTCCTCCTCCAACTCCAACTTTATATTGATTTAAGAATAGGCTCATATATAAAATTAGAACGGTAATTTGGTAAAAATAAAAATTTACATAATTTTTGATTACATTAATTATCTTTTATACCAAAGATTCACAAGTTCAGAATATTCATTTCGTTACATTTTTATTAGCATTTCCATAGTAGACCCGTCTTACATGCTGTTATTGTAAATATATTTTGTACACTGTCATATATAATCAAGTACAAAAATAGAAGCTTGATTATTCTAAGTACACATTAATGCGCCTTCGATTAATACCTAGGTTAGCTGAAGCTAAAGGGAAATAGGGTCGCTCGTAAATCCACTGGATTCATTCAGAGGGGACGCTTATAAAATACACGCGAACACAAGGCAATGATAAACATAAACACAGTGCTTGTCCCGGGGCCTTTTTACGGTCCGAAAGCTACGTGTTTTACGAGCCACTGAGAGAATCGTAAAATTTTTCACATGATTTATTCACTTTTACGATCACCAACTAGCTTTTGTTACCTAAAAATTTATCGCGCAAGTATATTTTATTTAAGCACCCGACTGGTCCGATATTCAGCGAATAATTTGTCAACAATTATGAAATATTTAGAAAATATGGTCGTTACATTCATAATAATTGACTGTACTGTGGAGAGTTGATGGGATTTTTTGAGGCTTATTATAAGAGGTGATTTAGAGTGGGGAAGGTGATTTATATGACCCTGTAATATTGCTAACTTAAAGATACTACAATAGTTTATAACTTATGTTGCATTTTCCTGGATTTTAATATGGAAGTCTGGTTTCAACATATGTAGTTCATTTATATTGAATAAAACAGGAAAATAAATTATTGTTAAATGTTAATTTAAAGAGATTTCTTGCATTTGTTAGATAGTTGCGGTGTAGAGTTTCAATCTTCTATGTAAATCGAAAAATAGTAAAACACATGTATTGAAACTATACGTATGTGTTACAATGTGCGCAAATAAAGTAACAAAGGAACAAACGAGGCGTTTAGTGACGAAATACATTTCCATAAGCTTTCCTTTTGATACAAAATTCCGCAATAGAACACACACAGTCGAATGCGAGCATTGCCAAGAAAGTAGTGCAAGAGTCGAGTGAAAAATAACAACTCATTTTGCGGAAACACGTAGTGGGTATTAAGAAAGTTTCGCATCAAAAACTGTTGTTTATACAGAAACTTGGCGTTTGGGCAATTGGTGCTTCGTTCGGCCATTCCACGAAATAGGGGACGGGGTCCTTCCTAGGAGTGTTGTAACTTATATAGCAATGTGTACTCTGTTATCGATTATCAATAAGGAATTTTATCTAGAGTTATAAATGTAGTGATATGTTTAGTTTACCAGTTAACATTCTACTATAATGCTTTATGTACGTATATAGTGTATGATCATCCCGTAGACGTAGACTAGTTTTGTGTAGCATAAGCGAAGGGATTATTATCTAGCTAAAGTTTAATTTACTTTGTCTTGGATTAAAAGTTGAGTTTGTTTTCAAAATGAGTCCGCGAAACTTAGATAACATTGAATTTCGCCAACTAATTTTGAGAACAAACTCAACCACCGTGAACGAGAATATCCTAATTTCAGTTTAAAATATTTTGAAGAGAGGTTGGCGTTATTCCTAGAATTGAATGCTTGCGAATTCACTTATGTTAAACTTAGAAAACAATCCGCATAAATGATCAGTTTAGGTTAAAAATCCTTCAAGTACTTTTCATAATTAACTTCAATTTCTCAACTTAACAAAATGTGTGCTTTGCAAGTAATTATATCTTAGGATTTATGAATTTTTAAAGACTTTTTATACATTCTCAAGTCATAATTTCCGAAGGTTCATCCAAAACAAACTATATTAAGTATTATTCCTACTAAATAATTTGTCATTCATTAGGTTACACTATATTATTCTGTAGAGAACTATAAATAATCTGAATAAAATGTAGAACACACCACAATAGAGCACCTGAGCCACCTAGCTTGTGTGCTTAATGCTAACACATTTAGCATTGTCATTGTAAACGTTCCTAAGTACATAAATTATAGAGAACATTTCGGTTCATTGTTAGCGAATGTATTGAACATCACCCGCCTTGCGTCTGAAAGATGTTCCAAACGTTTGTTTATTTATTCATTAAGGAATATGTGAATAGACAAGGCGATACGAATCGAACTCGATGTGAAAGCGGGTTTTGTCGAAATGGAAACAGACAATGACAAGACGTTCTAAGGATTTATGTTTTTGCAAATGAGTTCGCGGTTTTACGTTCAAATGTTATTACGAGTTTTTCATTTGACAGTTGAAGGAAAAAACTGCTTGTATCTGGTGTTATTTAATTCGTAATAGATAGTTTATCAAACCAGTTATAGCTATTTCTTTTAAGAATCGTTTCTAATGTGTGACAACCAAAATTCTATGACTACGAAATAAAAATTGAGATAGGTACTTTGGTTGTACACTCATTTCGGTCGTTTTTATCATTAAAAAAACAACATTTTATCTATATGTTAGTTAAAACAAGCTCTTACAATGGGTAACAGTTATTGTCTTCCGAAGTTTTTAATACTAAGATTGTTTGCTGTTATTTTACATATTTTCTTACTTAAGCATATTCCATATAAGTATATACAAAAACCTACCTTTTATGAAATGTCTAAAGACGATGTCCATTTTTAAAAAGTGAGGTATAGGTAGAGTACTTGAATTAACGAACAACAAGCAATTAATTACATTTATTGGATTAACATTCATTTTATTTGTGAGCTAACGTGAAAAGTCTTCTGATATTTTTTTGTATTAGTATGTATGTATTTTGCTAAATAGATATACTTTAGCATCTCAAAGCTATCTGGTGCGACAACTATAATCAAATATTACCAAGTTAAACTGAATTCAAGTAAGGATTTGAATAATTAAGTAGGACGGTAGTTGTATCCAAGTTTCGGTACGACAATTAAAGTGGTTATCAATTGAATGTCTCTTGTCGTTTGTGATAGACATTAAGAAGTTTGAATTAAGGATAATGAACATGAATGTGGAATTGAATTTGTATTAAAGTACGACTACAAAGTCCTATGGTAAAATAAATTATGTAGTTTTGAGAAAAATTTAAACGTCTCTATTTGGTATATAAACAATGCAGTAAATGTGATATTAGTAACGATATAAAATTTACTAATCTATTTATTAATAGTATTTTTGTTCCAATGGCTGCTTTATTTCAGACGTGCTGTAACAAAAACATGTTTAATAAGAATTTAAATTTAAGTAAGGAAATTTAAACATTACTGCTCTTATAAAATCGGGTGCTGCCGGAGGACCAGTGATGTAGCCTAGCTACATCGTATACTGAGGCAGCACCTTTTCTCTGTATCAACGGTGTTCTTTGCATATTTTTTTTTCTTTCATGTTTGTGTTTTTGTATGTAGTGAATAAAGATTTTTTCTTTCTTTCTTTCTTATAAGGAGATCGTTTGAATCTTTAATTTTTAAAATAAAATGCTATAATAATATCTTACCACGAATCGTAAGAAAATTAGTCGTGCGTTTAGCAAAATTGTAGTTTTCATTGACAATTAGTAAGCAAGCAAGTAATTTGATTAACTTTTTTCATAACACTGCTGGCTTGGAAAATGAGTCCTTGAGCCAACATATAATTAACTTGAGCCAATGACTCTTTCAAAGAAGGCATCAGCTAAAGTGCACTAAGTGCTTGGTAAATGATAGACGCAATCTGTCATTAAGATCTAACCCCGACGCGCTTGTCAAGGATTAAGAGCATGAGTGAGTACGTATGTAGGCGCCATTAAATCATACTCGTGTGCAGAGATACACCGCAAGATGTACATAACTTCTGAAGCTTTGTATAGCTGTCTTCATTATAACAGTAAATTTGGTAACGTGAATTCAGTGTCAAGGCAAAATGGGCCTAATATTACTGGTATGTATAATACACCGTGAAATGTCTTTGAGTAGCTAGAGCTTCGTTAAAAACAGTGGTATCTAAACATCTGGCTTCCCCTAAAAGTTTAATTTAAGTTAAATCATATGAAGTGTATTTTTTTATCTTTATAAAAGAATTAACTTAATTACGGAAAAGTGTCAAAATCAAAATCTATTTATTCGTGAATCATGTGTACAAAAGATCTTAAAGTAAGTTACAGGGTCTCAACATGGTCTGCCGTCATGCTTCGGCGTACAAATTAATTATAAGAATGTCAAAAATAAATAGTTAAAATGAAAATTACATTGTCAAAATATTTTAAATGCATCATATAATTATCGCTTAAGCGATTTATCATTAAAAAATTCTTTGATAGAATAGTAAGCTCTATCTAATAGGAGCTTCTTAAGCTGAACTTTGAACACGGCCAGCAGCTCTATCTGTTTCAGTGACTTAGGCAAGGCATTAAAGACACGAGTCGCCATCCCTGAAACATTGTTTGAAACGCAGGCGGTTCGGTGTCTCGCCGTAATTATATCAAACCTATGCCGTTGCCGCCTATTCTGAACAAATAAATTTCTATTTAATGCCACAAAAACACAAATTTCGAATATATAGAGCGAGGGAAATGTCAAAATTTTTAAATCTTTAAAGTGCTCCCTACAACTGTCCGTTGGCTTTAAGTGCTGTACCGCTCTTATGCATCTCTTTTGCGCCTTGAAAATCATTTCTCTTTGTGAGCAATTTCCCCAAAATATAATACCGTACCTAAGTGCAGATGCAACATACGAATGATAAGCGACCAACAATGCACCCCTATTAACTTTTTTTGAAATTTTTTTGATAGCTGATACAGCATGTAAGAGAATTTACTCAATTTTTCACAAACCTGAAGAGAGTGTGTTTTCCATGTCAAATTGTTGTCAATGTGTATTCCTAAAAATTTTGTTACATCTATCTCTTGTATATTATAATTTAAGTGTTGTATGTCAAGTTGTAATTTACTGTTAGATTTGATTGAGAATGTCATTAGTTGTCGATAATTAAGATAAGATCTTTAATAATTTTTTTCTGAATATTGACAAGATGCACCCACTTAAGTACATTATTGAGTTAAAAAAATCTAAGTTAACAAATAACCCAGTAAGTTTTTAAATCCATAGTGACATTACAAACCCAAATAGTACTATTTGCTCGCAAATGAATAAGGCACGTGCAAACAAAGTCTCTCGACTTGAGTCCCCAATGACGAGACATACGTATATTCATTGTGAGGGAATAAATAGAGCACGATGCCCTTTATCTCTTCGTCAAAGGCGTTGCAAACGTTCGTTTATTTATTCATTGTCAATTACGCGCAGCCTAAAGCATTCTTGAACTTAGTTCGTGTATGACTATTCTCGTATTCATGAAAAATATCGAGAGTTCAAGTCAAGGTTGATCTTTGAACTCGCTCATAACGTTTTATGAAGATTAAAATTGAACTGGTAATACAATACACATAGACTTCAATGGTATGAATGCAAGTAAAAATCGTATTATTTTTGTAAGTGCTATGAGAAATGTTATTGATACATTACTTAAGAACATTGTGAAAAAAATAAGGTTCACGAATAAAAGAAATATTTTAGATTCATATTAAATCGTACTGTTAATACGATTAAGTTTTCTTTATATTAAATCGTACATAAACACTCACGCTTTTTATCGTGTGTGTTGTATTGTGTAAAATGTTTTGCCACTTACGTTCTACTATTGTACATAAACTGCTGTGGTGAAAAAGGTACGTGAATATTAGTGCTGGTGTTTAAGGTACTTCATGATATTATTAACATTTTAAATACACCATATATTGTAGTAACCAGGTATAAATGAAGAAGAGATGCATAGATAGATAGATGAATAATCTTCCAAGAGAATTTATAGAGGCATTTGCTGGGAATTTATAGGCATTGTTGTTTTATTGTCACCTCCGCGAGCTAAGCCCGCCTTGTTGACGTTATTCCACAACGGGGCTAATCCCGTATTAGCATAGTCGACTAAAACTTTGATTATATTGTCACTAAGTTTAACGAACTAATTTTGCGAACTAACTAGTTACTGAATATCGTTTGTTTAGACTTGTTGGATCGAAAACAGGGAAATATATTATTGTGTAAAGTGTATAGGGAGGTAAGACAGTTAGATATTTGGTGTCTAAAAACTGTGTCTCGTGTTAACAGGGTTGTTGGGAAACACTAACTACTTGCCTCTCATCCTGTTATGTGATAGGAAGCAAAACTGACTCTGTTAATCGTAAATATGTCCATAGCCACGATATTATGTCTCCCTGGTTCTGTCTATGCCAAAACAGAAAATAATATTTTCTTCCCGACATGTCGTAGTGAGGTCTATATTTGCTGAGATATTTTTGGTTGTTAAACTAGTCACTAGAGAAATAAAAAACGTGTTTCCAAGAAGTATTTATTGCATACAGAATCACCGAATGTATTTATACAGTAGTACATTAATGGATACCTTAATAACTGTGAAATATTTACAATTGAATGTAATATAAATTTTAATACTCTAGTTTACAACTTACGTAATATAATAGATTTATATTTTTGTAACAATTCTTCAGTAGCATTTTATACTTTAATATTTATACTGAAATTAAAACTTATAGCAAAATCATATTGGAATGAATTGTTTTACCGATTTTATAATGTATTTTACTAAATAATAATCGTGCTTATAAAAGAAAATTATGAATGATAATCGTTAACTATTCTGTTTAATGTTGATTTTGATAGGACTTTGCGTGTGACGTGGGAGAATACCTTATAATTATACGTATATGTTGAATTACTTAGAATTACGACGTTGACTTTATCCAATTTTTTAAATCGGACTACAACATCATTATATTTAAATAGTAATAAACTATTAAATTACCTAGTAATATAATTTTAAATTCCATATCTCAAATTTCCTTACTTTTTAATAGCTATACTAATAAACTTCATTGGTAAACCAAATTGAGGGTATATTAAATAAGATATAACAATG
Organism: Leucoptera coffeella; assembly: GCA_030578115.1. Taxonomy (NCBI): domain Eukaryota; kingdom Metazoa; phylum Arthropoda; class Insecta; order Lepidoptera; family Lyonetiidae; genus Leucoptera; species Leucoptera coffeella. The sequence continues at coordinate 238,260 of JAMBLF010000321.1, read as the reverse complement.
TTCTATAATGTATGAAAAAAGTATTCTTTACGATTTAAGCTTTCTTTCAATAAACCTTTTCTTACTTTATTTATTTGCATACATTACGTATATTGTTTTGCAAGATAACTCTTGATGAACTTGAAATACAATTGTATAGAACTATCCAGGAAAATATACGATTTCTTCGCATTTTTACATTAACAGAGATACTCTACAACTTATTACAGTTATTTTTCATAACAACTAGAAGTTAAATTTCTTGAGCAGAGTATATACAGGAATTCGAAACTTAAACAAATTGTCTAAAAAAAATATTAAGACGCATAACATTTACATTGTCTTGCATTTAGTTAATTTGAATTTAAAAAAGGAATCTAATTATATCGAAATTAAGAATAACTGAATATTTATATTTTAGTTGTAGTCTACAATTATTTTATAAGATTGATTTATTACCGGCAAATATTACACTAATTTCTTATTCATAATTATGAAATTACCATCGATATATATTACGTCTGAAGTAGGAACAAGAAAATAGCTTTGCGGTTTTTTTATTTTCCGGTGTGTGCTGTATTTACAGTGTGTCATGCACAGTCTCATTTAAATAAATCATTTTATGGCTTACGTCTTCATGCCTTGAATTAACTTGAGATGTACACCATTAATCGAATATCTATACACATGAAGGGATGTTTGTATTCAAAGGTTGTTACTTCAGACGTAACCAAAACTATCATATCTTATATCAAGTCCATAAAATTTCAATTCAAATCAGTTTGTAATCGTGTCAAACAAATATTCACTAATACTAAAGTTTCTTTTAACAGTTACTACATTTGATATCTAGATTTACAATCAAAAATGAACCTTATTCCTACGTTCCTGAGCATAAACCGGACTATCGTCATCGGCATAAATAGTTTATAAGGAAGCTAGACAGGAGGAGTAGAAATGTCCCACTCGACGTAATGCTGTGGATGGCACTCGTGTTCCTTCGCAGAATCGCCGCCATTTTGTTACCTATAAATAAAGAATTTGTCTTACTTAGCATGTCTATTGTTTACAGATATGTACATAGTTTATGTTAGAAGAACTATATTTAGAGATAAAGTTTATTCATTAACTACTTTTAGTACTTAATAACGATGATTATTTCGTTATAGGTGGCTGTAATCGGGATAACCCCACTTCCCAGAATTTAATTGCTCGAATGTTTTTGGTATAGTGGTCAACAGTCATATTATATTTTCTCATAGTTTTATATGTCATAGGTACTCATAATTTACTATACAAGATACGTGCTAGAAACTTTGTTTCCCATAAAATTACTTTCCATATCATTCTATATTATAATCACTGATTCCCATAACATAATGTCCCTCCAAAATTGCATGGAATAAAAATAGGTTAGGTTAGCCAACGTGCCAAATTCAGCTGCCGTCGAAGTGCCATAAAGCTAATAGCTTTTAGGACAAAAGCTTTGGTTAGTAGGTATAAGAAATAAAAATAAAAAATCATACTATATTTATTACAATTTACTTTTGACATATTAATAACATTTTAAACAATTTTGGAATACATCACAGATTGGAAAACAAGAGTTTGTCACTCATGTCTTTTATCGTACGCAAAACATTCGGAAAATGAAATTCTGGCATGTGAATATTATGGCATATATCTTTATAACCGGCTGTAATCAGCTATTGTTTAACTTGACATTTCGTAAGAGAAGATAACTAATTATGCATTTACCAATTATAAAACTTCTACCCCAATAAGCGTCATTCATAATAAACCTAAAGTAAATTGATGTATAGTACATATACTAAAACTACTACTACTCTAACTCTAAAGAAAGACGACCACGTTCTTTATGGAAGTACGCATGACTTACTTCCTTCAGAGACGAACACGTTGATAGAAGCCGGCTCCGTATTACTGGCGCTGCAGGTGTAGTTTCCAGAGTCCTTGAGGGTGGCTCCGCGGACGGTGAGCCTCGATTGGGTCCTGGCCCCAGGTTCTGTCTCCACGGTGATGCCGCCGCGGGTCGAGTCGTAGTTGATCATGCGGTCGTTGTGGTACCAGAACACGTATTGCGGGGGAGTTGGGCTCTAGAATGGAATAAGGTTGATTAGTGCATATCTTTATATGAGTACGTACAACAATATCGTTCAATATTAAATATTATTTGGTTTCTTTTGTTTGGTTATCGATTATAAACCTGAATGATTTATCGACATTATTGAATTATTATTCATTACCTCGACTACTGATACGAATGTACGATGTTCTTGTGAAGTTCACGGGGACCTCATCACAACGAATTTCTTAGCAAATGTGAGGTATCGTTCAAAAGGAATATTTGTAATGTACAATTTATGCTTATCTGAGTTTCATGGATCTTAAAAAATAACAAGAAAAGTGAACGAATTCTGCAAATCTAGTGTCAAACTATATGTGGAAGTCGACAAACAGAAGCGAATTCTCTCATTTCCAAGTTTCTTTGCTTATTTAGGAGTTCCGAGTTACGAAGTAGGCGACACATGGAGATCAACCACACAAATAAGTTTCGGAGCGAAGATTGTTTGCTTTAGAATTCCGAGACTCAAATCTGTATGATATGGCAGGCGGAAAAATTCAAGCTCATTTTCAATACATGAATGTATCTGGGACTGAAGACGAATAAGTTACTTATACAACATCCTATGTAACTTTGAATCTATGTGACTGTCTATAAAAGTCCAAAGAAAAATAAATAAATGGATCTGCCTAAACAAAAACCTAAATATTAATAGTAATCACAAATAAAATAAAAATAAGTTTCAGGTCGTAAATTGATTTAAAAACACCTCTTACCCATATCGCGTTGGAACTTTCGCAATGAATGGCGGGTAGGTAATGAACATTTTATGAGTGTGGAACTCTGCGAAATTTTATGTGACGCTATATGCAGGTTTAGCGCATTGATAAGGAACTTTCTCGCAATGTTTGTTGAAGAGTTCAGAGCGTGAACTAAAATTTACTTGGCGAGGAAACGCGCAGTCAGCTTTCAAGTACTTTTGCATGAGAAGTGTTGTTGAAGCAAATTCTGTGACGCAGGCTGCTTTAATTTTTATTTATTCTGTATGTACAAACTAGATATTAATGTTTGCTCTCAGCTAGGGCTAGAAACTTAATCATGTTTATTTTCATCTTTCCTTTAAGGTTTACAAACACTGTACAGCATCTCAAAATACACAGAAACAGTAAGGTCTTATAACATCAGTACATTTTTACGGAATGTTTTACTATGTAGTAGCAAGTGATTTCGTCTAAACTTATATTGTGCTTGATATAAGCAAGAAATTTGGCTGCGAGCTTGCATCTGACTTTAAGATATTATAGATTAATCAAAATAATTGTATGATGTTATAGTAACATCATTTCTGAACGGGTTAATAGGTTAATCTAATTTTCATGGTAGATTATAGACGTACGGCTGAATATTTTACTATGTGGGTAAATTTTAACTATCTGTACAAACTGGAATACATATTTGCTTCATGCAAATGGAATAAGAAATACAGAATTTGAATCAGTTAAGCTGCACAATAAAGATGTTTTCCTTCTATATATCGAAGCACATTCTCAGTGCTTTCAAATGTTGTTCACCAGTCCAGTAATTTACCTTAACTACAAGCATTTATTAAAATAGAGTCACATCTAAAAGCATAGTTGGGCGTCGCTAACTTTGGCGCGCTCGCTAAGTGTGGGGCATGAACTGTAATGAGTCATATAGAGCAAACGTGCGAGGGGCGAAGCAACTTTCATATCGCCAAGTGGTGTGTGGCTGCAACTTCACTCGCAATATGAAGTTTCTTTACTTGTTTTTACACAGGCTGAGTGCGTGGCTTGTAAACAAAAGTCGTAGCGCGTAATCGTGGCTAATATTACTGAAAATGATTGGAAACTAAATCAAACAATTTAGAAACATTAGCAGTAAAAATAGCTACATATATAGTTCATTTTTAAAAACCTTACATTTTGTAGTCACCGCTATTAAATTAATAACATACAAAATAACATGGAACTAAAAATAAAATTTCTTAACGGAAAAATCTTATTCGATATTCGTACTACACGTGCCAAATATTTATGTAAAGGAATTCAATATTGAAGTCTGAAGAAAAACACCGATGGTTGTGCAAAATGAGGCCGCCCCACTCTGTTTGTTAATTTGCCTTATTTCTGAAACTCATTAAGTTTTATGAGCGGGCACTCGGGCCTCGCGATTCAAAAACGACGCTGCTGGAAATTTCGTAACAAAAAGTTATAGACGACTACAAAATATGATGAAACGACGTTTCAATAAAACTGTAACAATAGCGACTCAGGAATTGTGTCTTACATTGTAAAATATCCAAAGAACGTTTCGGTAATAACATGCATACATTTTACTACAAAGTCAGTATTTGCAATAGTTAAATTTATTGAAACATAACTTGTTGACTGAATTGCATTTATATTTTTCTTCTGCGTCAAGGTATTGAAGATTTATTTCCAAGACCATACAAACTGTCAAAACACACTTGTTAAGTAAATAATAATAATTTTCAACACTACTCCTTATAACATAAGTATAGTAAACAGTAAATAAGAATAGTAAACCAATTACCTTCTCCACAATGCAGATGAGGTGTATGACGCTTCCCAGATCGACGTGGTGCTCCCCTGACCCCAGAATGAAAGCCTCTGGAACCACTATCTGCAGGTTCACGTAGTGGGAGACGATGCCTGTGTGTGTCGATACCTGAAAGGCAAGTTAGGGTAGTTTTAGTTCCGATATTCAGTAAGTGCAGAGTTTGTTAGTAAGATAAGTTTGGGAAGAGGCTAGAAACGGTAGGGTACGAGGTGTTATGTTGTACTGTTGCAGGGTATATTGTTTTATATTTATACCTAGTAGCATATTATTGGTAATGGAATCTATTGGTAGAGGAACTAGCAACCTGTCAATCAAGTTCTACATCTTTAAAATAATATTTATGCTCCAAAGTGAACGAGCAGATGTTATCATATCTTCTTCTTGGGTTTTTGGGTTCTGTCCACCCCAAAAGGGATTAATTGTAAATTATTAGTAAATAAATATTTGCAATTTTTAAATATAGGTGTTTAGTTTGTCATTACATATATACCTATATTAATTACTGCTCAAAAATAAATATTATACACACATTTTTAATTTATACACATTAGCTATTCTAAAACCGTGTTGGTTTCCATAAATATTAATTTCACCGGCAAAAATGTTGATTAATTTTATTGTGATGTTTCGCTTCAACAACAGACGATAGAATTCCCCAATGTTTCGGCAATGGTCGACGTGTGAAGGGAAGCAAAACGAACTTCACTTTTTGTTGAACAAAACCCTTCGTTTGTTCCAGACTCCTTTGTATAAGAGGTCAGGGTTCCCTGGTTTTGTAACACTGATTATGGTCAGCGGGGCTCGTGATGATGAAAATACAATAAAAATGTTATGAACACATTTTTAGGTCACACGTTAGCCGGTTTACACCTGCAATGAAATTTTCACAGCCTCACTTGAATTGACGTCCCTTTTATTATTTTTTCATCAAGCAATTCTGTTATCTTTCACTTAAACGGTTTTTGTTCATTAATAAGGAGTTTTTTCAACAGGAAAATTGACGGCGGAAGAATCAGCGTATAACTAATGGAACGTGAATGAAATTCCAAGAGACGTCACTTCGGAACCAGGAAGCTTTTCATCGATCGTTCAAGGAGCTTCTGGAAAATGTTACTCTTATTGTAGTTAAAAGGCAAATATGATTAAATAACAATATAGTAAAGGACTGGAAACAACTAATTACTAAGACAAGTACTAAGTAATCGATTTTATATAAAGAGCACTAAGCGAAGTAATTCTGCAACCGTTCCTTAATTAAAACAACACAAATACTGATACACTAAGCCCAGGGCTTTGATGAAATAACTTGATTTATTTCAAACGAAACAAACAGAATTTAAAGCCATTTATAATGAAATGTAATTTCAACTCGATGAAATTCTCAAATGACACGGTTGTACTATCAAAGAGTCTTTCAAGATTTATAAGCACTACATTATATAAACCTATTTGTACAGAGGTGCAACCGAAGGTTATGATGTCCTTAATTGGTCACGACCTAATACTTTAATTCTAATTGAGTCACGTTTCACCCCTTTGTGAAAGTCACAGAGAGTATTGCCCACGCATTTTTTCAGTGCCAAAGTTCAGGGAATTAATTAATTGGCCAGCGGCAGTCAGAACTTATCGGCTGCTAATCACTCATCGGCGGGTCAAAGGATTTCCAAGACCCATTTGAATTAATAAAATTTTCAAGATCAAGGGCGAAAAATGCTACGACGAGTTCAAGCTGTTAAACGTTAATGTTCTATTCGCGTGTTTCATTAGAATTAACCAAAATAACGCTTTGCTTTCCATTAAAATACCTGTACACTTTGTAGAAGGCAAGCTACGTAGATAAGTAGTTTAATTAAGTTTGTTAATTAGGATAATTTAAATTAATATGCGTGTATTCAGTTATCTGTTTCTGTAAATATTAGTTGTTGTTAGTGATATGATTATTGCTGGGAATTATTTTTATATAATAAATAATTAAGTTTCATATTATATTTAACGTGTTCACATTCAATTACACACATCAATTTACGATATTATGACAATCTACTTGGTGTAAGTCAATATCAAGTTTAATATACCAGTAAAGTATAGATATATTAAAAACTTATTTTATATTCAAGGTAAATTCTAATTTTCTAGGTAAATCCTTTTGCATATCGCCATTCAGTTTTCCGAATTCATTTGTTTTTATTTAATTTGTTCAATTTTAGAATTTGAACTCATTAAATAAATATAAATGAATTCAACTTTCTGACATTCACAAGTTTGCTTAAATCCTTTGCAGTGCCTAGACTAGCCTAGCCGCACTAAGTACAATCAGATTTGGCTGAACTAGGCAAATAAGTCTCAGTCAGAAATACCGTGTTGTTAATGGGAGAATATTATGGTTGAAATTGAGTGGAAAAGTTTATGGCTCATTACCCTACTAAGTTGTTGTTCTGGTTCGCTTGCTATCAATTCTGCTGCTCAAATTGTGCTCCTAAATTTGTTCGGCGCATGTTTTAATTAGCACTAGTTTGTACTAAAATAAATTTGCATAAAATGAGTGCCTAATATTGACCGGAAAAATGTGCTGAATTAGTAATTTCTGATAATTTTGACAGGAGTATGGATGACAATCGCATTATGGATGAAATGTATTTCAAGCTCAATGTTCAATTTAAAAAAAAACTTTATATTAGTATATTAGATCAAATCAAGTATAAAATGCCTATCATTCTCGATAAGTACATTTGTATCCACTTTTTCTAACTTGATCGTTATCAGTAGTGAGTGTTTTGCTTCTTATCAAATTATTCTAAGAAAAACAGTAACAGCCATTGGCAACAGATGTACTCAAAATATTAAAATAAACACACTTAGAGCTTCTTGGTAAAAAATGAAGATCCGTAAAAAGCTTGTTACTAAAATGAATATTCATGCCGCCATCTTAGAAATATCGAACCAATGGAATTACAATTTGAAATACGCCAGGGGCTGGCTGGTTTCAGAAGAGTACTTTAGCAAAGAGGATGGATGCCCGCGATTTTTATTGCCACACCAAATCCAAGTGGCTTAAGGGCGCATTTCAGTTGCCTGGGGTGACATTAAAGAATTATTGCCAGCTGCTTACAGCTTCTAAATAAATATTTCTCAAGTGTATTTGCGGGGATGGGAATTCTTGTAGCTTTCTTTGATTTTTTCCAAATCCAATTTATGGCTTCTTAAGGAATTCGTTCCAATATTGGAAACGGATTAATAACTTAAGCTCTAAGTAAAGAGTTATAGTTTAAATTTGCTGTCTTTGACTCTTTTAGGAATTTTAATATACTATGAACAAATATGTAATCCTTAAAATAAATAAATGTATATAAATTTAATTATTAAAGTTTGAAAAACCCAACTAAGGCTCAAATATTGCGACATTTAGGTTTGACTGACACATATAATATGGATAATAAAACACATCAAAACTGTGTACCATGTATAAAAAAACAAATATACAAAAACAATTAGAATTACCAATTTAATATTTTATGGTATTTTTATTTCAATGTACCTATTTGAATCCATAATAACAACCAAAGTGTTCGTAGTACTTACTACAAGTACAAGTAGTATCGGTAGTAGTTACTTCAAGTATAACAATAGCCTAACTCGTTAGTAACTACGTACGCGTATAAATGCTACGAGTACGTGCCCAATTCGTATTTCAGACTCGTAGCACTATAATAGGAGGTACAATGACATATTGTTTAGTTTGTGTGTCAGTAATTTGTTTTTATTTTCCAACGTCAACATAATAATGGGTTTAGCATTCAAAGCGTGCCCGAAATAAATTAGTCACGAAGCAAATTGGATTTCTTATTAACCTTTTGTGTATTGTGTTCGTTATGCTATTGTCTATATTCGTATTCGTTACGGTTAGGTCTTGAATTTAACTGCGCACGTTCTGAAATAGATTTTCTTATATCTCTCTGTAAATAGTAATAGTAATTATGTCCATTAAGTATGAGTTTGTTTGCATTATAAGTTAGTAGTAGAGAAACCTTCTTCCATAATTTCGTCTATATTTGGTTTGATAATAAATGTTATGAGAACTATGAGTATTTGTTAAAGCTATGTTATAAAGTAAAATACTTCTCTATATATGATAGAACATTCTAGCACGTAAATCATAAATAATTCACTACCTCATTATAGGTTTCAATAAAGTATTGATTTCCATAATCCTCTCCGACATCTTTAATTTGGTTATCCAAAATTAATTTCAAGGCCGTCAATTACTGCGTCTAATCCAGCCGTGAGTGATTAGCTGTGCTCCGAACAATACTCGAGTACAAAAGTAAGATAATTGCCCTAACACAATGGCACTCATACTCCTTTGACACAATTGGGCTAAATCCTTTGAACTGACAAGTTCTCGTATTGTGGACCTTCGAATTTATGGATCGCCCTGGTTTATCGCGATTCGTACCTTTTAATTAGGCAGAAATGATAGTCAAACGCTTGGGATATGAATGAAATGTAATCTTACTGCTATACTTCCTGGCATCGGCAAATTAATTCTTTTTGGCGAATTTGGCCAAAATCTTTTACTAATGTTACATAATATTAAAATATGTTATAAAAGATAATTGGCCAAGGTGATGTTATATTTCTAATATTTAGTCTACACCGAAAAAGATTAAAGGATATTCCATTATTCTAGAAGAGTATTTTAAAAGAAATTAGCCTTTTTTGTACATATTATTTGTAACTCTGTTTACAATTTAGAGTTCAATTTCATCTAATTCTTTGATTATAAAGCTTTTTCGTAGAAGAGGTACTTTAGAGTTTGTTGCCAGCTTTAACCTGATTATATTGAATTTGATTGTTAAGATTAAAGGCATCTGTTTTTGTGCAAATCCATTGTAAGAGTTTTAGGAATCGCCTTTCAAACCTATACAGGCCCGATAGTTTTACTAAGAATAACCGAGAAAATCAAATCTCCGAAGCACTGTTCTGAAGAGATTGAGGGAATTTACGGTAAAATAACTCTATGACATAATACGAGTAAATAGAGGAAAATTCTAGACATTTAGCTAGTATATTATAACGCAATAACAATGTAATGTTATTTCTAATAACGGACAAAATGCGTAGTATGGAAAGAATGCGAGTTATCTTCATAATAATAAAGACGCACATACATTTACAAATAAAGTACACATAGACCTACGCTCTGAAAGCCCAGATTGTGTAAAGTCAACTTACATTTAGCAATGTCGAAGTAAATGTTGCTTAGCACATAAATAAAAGGGAATGTTTCGCTTCATTTTGCTTGTATAAATTGCTGGAGCGGCACTCCCTTAATTTTGCCTTGAAAGCCTCGCCAAACGTTTGTTTATTTATTCATTAACAATGTTATCGGCAAAATGAATACGTTTTGAATCCATTTACTAGGAGCAATAATTCGAATTAGAAACATTGCTTATAGATGATTATTCGGAAATTAAATAGCTGAGATCCTATTGACCTAATTTTGTATTTAAGAAAATTTTATGAAGAAAATTAATTACTGAGTTATGGCACAGGTTATGGTATTTCAATAAAATTATATTTAAAATACTCTACAAGTTTTCTCGGTCTATTGAAAGAATATAAGCCATTTAACATGAATAATCTCATTCCTTTTGCGTCCGGATTAGAATGAAACATCTACATTATACCATTCAGAAAACGTAGGAATCTCTTGCAGGCATGAAGCCTACAAAATAAGCTTAGGGTCCATTTACTTTTCCTTTGTTCTGTATTAGGTAATGTATATAATAGACGAAAGTAATATCTCAGGCTTAGTATTCCAATTACGGAAGGCTTCATAAATGGAAAGGTCCCCTCGTTTCGCCAAACAGACATTCAATGTGTACGAAATATTATGTAGAGGAATACATTTCTGCCAGATTATGAGGACATATTCCGAACGTAGTGCTAATGAAAGTATACGGTAATGAGATACGACTAAGCGAATGACAAATAGGTTAGGATTTGTTAGTCATCTTCTAGTGCGAACCGTGAATGGAATTTAGAGTTATGAGGGATAATTAAGGGTCAGTATATACATATATATGCGTACTATGTACATAGAATATTTATTTTTATATTAATTGATGGAATGTTATACGACGTTGTCTTGTGACTTTGTTTAGTGCTTGAAAGGTGTAAATACAATCAGCAACTATTTGATTCTGGTGAATTTCAAATGGACTTTATCGGAATTTGGGAGTAACTTCGGTTGTTATTGGATGGTAGGCTACAAACTTTCACATTATATTATAACTTCCTGATGGAATCTTTCATCTCTATTAATTAACATACATACATAGACTACACGCCCGTTTCCCTACAGAGACAAGTTTATAAATTACTAGTATAAAGCTAATTTTATATATGTATACTTAGCGTTCTATAAAGTTCTGTTTGATAGCAATAAGCTGCTTGCGTATTCCAAATGCAAAGATTAGAATGGCATATAAAAACGTGAAGGATTTATTCATTTGAAGCTTCGGCTGACGACCTCAGAGTTAGTGAGGGTCGGCGACCTATTACTCAGAGGTTTCGACTTTCGTGATCGATGCTGATGTGATTATTAACTTGTCTATCCTCGTGAATATTACAGTGTTAGGTATATTTATTGCGCGGCATGAAAATTAATACTTAAGGTTTTCTAATTTATTTTGACGATGTTAATATTGTTGAAATACGCTATTTACATTTATTATTAATTTGATAATGAGTAAAAGATTTACTTCTTGTATTTCAATATTCGTTATTGTGCCAATCAGACCATGGATAAAGTTACACATGATGCTGCGTACTTTAAAGTATATTAGGGATATGATTACCCTGAAATTTTATCTTCAATAAAATAATATTTCATCCTATAATTTATTCCAAAAGTAAGTAAGAGGCTTGAATGAATATTAATATCTGACTATTAGAAATCCGGATCACTGTTCATAGCAGTCCATAGTAGAACTACATAGCACCTGATTAGTTAGTGAACACAGTCTTTTATTAAATCTATGCACTATCGAAAACCTTAACAAGTTTTATTACATTCTTAAGAAACTTTACCCATGGGTGATTTATACAATAAACTGAATCACTATTCCGTGACAAGTAATAAAAAGAAAGCTTTATTAGCCGCACACGTAGGTACCAAAAGGAATTACAAGACACATAACTACGACTAGACCCTTCAGCATCAGCATATATATTGCCAACAATATTACATTAACTCTGAATGAACTATCCATATAGTTAACAATTAACATTGCACCCTAAGCAAGGTTTCCTATAGACCACAATCAAATGAAACTCTCACCTGACATTCGTAGGTCCCATTGTCTCGTTTCTGCACGAACTTGATCTGCAGCGTCCAGTCCTCGGAACCTTCGCCGTGTAGAACCTGGGACATCAAACAGACGAATTAATTAACCACCACAAAGGGTAATTGATGCTCAAAGACTAAGGTCTAACCTGGTAAGAGAAATAGTAGGGATAGGGTCATCTTGGTGTTTAAATGTATGGTGTTTCTGGATTTAATCAATCAGCCTATAATAGTCCACTGCTGGACATAGGCCTCCCCAAAGGTACGCCCCAAAACACGACCATTCGTGGCCTTCATCCATTGCATGTGTTTCTGGATTAAGGCGTAAAAATAATGCCGTTTTTCCTGGCATGTCATAGGACTAGGGGTCAATGATTTCTATTAACTTGCTCTAGTAACTTGTGATCTTTAGGCTAGTAACTTGTGATCAATGCTCCATATTAATGTCACCACGAACTCGATATTAAAGCTATAAGTGACCGACGAGATATTTGTCTTCAAAGGTAAATGTAGGAGTACAGATAAATGAATGAATGCGAGCGAATGAACGTAATTTCAATCCTTATAAATGGATTCGAGTGGGACGTGTATATTAAATGACGATTACGTTCAAAAGACAATTTTTCATTTCCATATTATTCTAAGGAGGTGCTACTAACATATTCTACGCCGAAGAAATTATCCTCGAATCAATAATTCACCCCGATATACTCGGTCACGTTCCAACTATGGAGCTCGTTACGAACTAATAATAATGATTAATACCGCCCATGTGGTTATTACTTCCTGCAGTGTAGATGATTTACGAACTTTCACACGCATAATGGACTCGTGTGAAAGTGTGGAGTAAATCATCTAAATAATCTGCATAGCGAATATCAGGCCACACTTCCCTATCAATATTTATGCGCAACTTTATTCCCTGGCGGTATCTCCGTTAATTAGATTCTGTATGGAACCTCCTGAATCAATATTTAAAGGCTCATTGTTATAGCGTGTTGCATAATTTTTCACGCTGCCGTATCCCTGCGAGATTTGGATAATATCTCTTTATGCCAGGAGACGGGAACTTCGTATTTTTATTATGTGAAAATGAGCGTTTGCGAGCTCATAAAGAAGAAATGTTTTCAGTGTTCTCTGCAGATGCTTTATAAGAGATTGTTTGTATTACATTACGGTGTTCCGCGACTTTTTACGTAAAGTTATTCATAATACACGGAATTATCTGAAATTTTTGCTTCAGCTGCTTTTGTGTAGCAGATAGTTCGAACTACTATGTAATTTTATTCCTACATGTATAAATTATTACCTGGGGTTTAGTTACTTAGAATATAACATAGTAAAGTAGCTTAGCGGTATGATTATCCTACCAATTAGGCCTTGCTTAGGCAAAACAATCAAACTTGGGCCCATTCTAATAAATTGTTGGAACTTCTACGAAACGATTAGTACTACAATCCTTTGTTTCTCAAAATGTTGCTACAAAGCCCTAATGATGTATGATCACTGGGATCAATAGACTGAGAGACTTTACGTTTAGTTGAGTTTCTACATTAGTAGTGTTATTCATCAAGGTTACAACGATTATATTTATCTTTATATATCGTTACTATGACTATGACCTAAAAAGATTTGTCTTGATGATGTTTTTCATCATACATAAATCATCATGGTCACCACGTCTTAGCGTGGTAGTCAAAACGTCATGAGTGACTACCAGAATTGCGATACGTAGCGTTACCTTGGCCAAAAGAGCTCGAAATTCAGGCGGGTATTTACTGCCGGCTCTCCAGTTATACCATTTACCATTACAGAACTAGATAAGCAATGCGGTGGTATGTCAATTATTATCAAATATATTTTTTAAAATTTCAATAAGGAGGTTCTTATTTTATTATTAATTTAATATTAATGTGTATTAATTTGGGTTAGTATAAAGTTGTAAATAAAACGAGGATTTGTAATTGATATGTATTTGTCCATGTAAGGTTTAAGTTATCGGATGTTCAGATATGAATAACTATTATTGATTTGATCCCGAATAATACGGTGACCCAGTTAATCCTCCTTGGGGACATAATCGATTTTATTGCACGAAAATGGCACTATTATTTTGTGACAAACAGGAAAATGCACGAACGACTATTAGCCAAAAGTGATTTCTTACGGAAAAATATTATAGAGATGTCTTAACATTCACTTACGCATTTCTTTGTTTGGTGTAATTGTAGTGGTAATAACTTTTATGATATAAACATTGTAACCTTAGGGCAGAACTAAATACATAATATAAATCTATTTGAATGTTGATGTCAACAAAATTTAAGCGTAATTATTATTTTCCTATGCAACTTACATACACATCACGTATTAATTTATTCATTCCCTGTAGAGGGGTTGGCAGAGATCACGAGTCCCCATTTGTCCTGATCCTGACAGACCACTTTTTCTTCATTGACACTCATACATCTTCTGATACACTCACTCCGCGGTTACAGATACTCCTAACGTCACCCTTTTTCAATAAAGCGTCTATCTGACTGTCATATGTCTTATTGGACCGGCCCCTACGTAACCTATACAACATGTATGTATAATTCCCATTCATTTATTAACACAAGCAGATTTTCCGAAACAGAAATTTAAAGATAAAAGCATCTCTAACACAAGCACGGGCTCATTCTTGTAAGTCCTATGACAAGTGACAGTTGATCTGTCAATTGACATCATTAAGCTCGATTGCTAAATTCAGGTGTAGCGGGTGAAATTTCAAATCCCAATTTGGCATCGTTTGTTGCTATGCGGCTAGGCGAGCTCACCCTGCGGTTCCATCTGTAATGAAGAGCTGCAACATTATGACAACGGCCTCACGTGCATTTGAAATAGCATTCAAATGCAAGGCCGTAAGGTGCTGTTTGGAATGCGACATGTGATCATTAAAACGGGCGAGGCTATTGGCAGTTCGCGGTTTCCGTTGTTTCAGAAAAAGACTAGCTGCGATAAATATCGAATCGCACATGGCTCCCCTATCTGTTTTACTTTGTTGTTGAATTTCATTACAATGTTTTTTATATTCGTGTGCAACGGTTTTCCGATATCAGTTTCGTTTGTTTATGGAATATTTTACTTGATAGTGATTCAAATGTGAAACAATTGCGATACACATCTCCACTCGTGTTAAAAAAGCTTTTGCTTGTTTATATATTATTTTCGTTTACAATTGATAACAAATAATGCCTAATTTATTATAATAATGTTTTCAATCTATTGGGCAATGGGCTAGCAACCATTTTTCATATAATTTCACAACCCCCAATATTAATGATAAAGGATATATTACACTTTCTCCAAAGTTCCTTTTTGATCCCAACAGGGATTAAAGGAAGTTAATGTTTACATGTAAAGATAGTTTAAACAAACATTAGGTAATAAATTATAGTAAACATTTATTAGCATTATCACAATACGTTATGGATCCTAGTTCTTATTTTTTTTAGCACGATACAAACAACGTTATAACATCACTTCACAATGATACATCCTTTCACCCATCACTGAGCCCTAGTTAAACAATGGACCGTCGCACCGTAGAATAGCGCAGCAGCTTCGTTGCATATTTATTCGGCAGCCGCTGAGTTTGTGGTCACCCGATTCCATTTCCAAACTGATGCGCCGGGGGACGTGTAAAATTAATTTGGTCAACGATAAATGCAAATACACGGTTGTTGGTTGAACCAATTATTCACATTGGTAAATTGTTAAACATATTGATCCGGCGAACGGATTCCGTTTGATGGACAATGCCATCCATCCGGCATTTAGGTGTGAAAATACTCTTTGTTGTTTCATTAAGGCTATTTTATTAATTTATTTGTCGCTGGTTTACGATTACTGGTTGTTAATGTGACTGAAGCAAATATATTATGCCAATATTAGGAGAACATGAGGCGTGATTGTGTATTTCAATGGAAGTGAGAAATTGTCGGTTTCGTTTACATGTTATAAATATATAAATTTTCTACACTTACACATTGTTGTGTATTTAAGAATTGTATTAGCATGTGTAGCGTCAACCAGCAGCCAGCAGCTTCTGTAATGCCTTTCGAACCTTGGAGACATGAAAACATCCCCTTGGTCACTAATTAGTATGATGAAATTGGGGTTGTAATGTTATATCGACCATTGGCGACAGGTTGCATGCCCATCGCCCAGTAACAGCAGCTAGTTAGCATTCTTTCTACGTACTGGCTAGTACGAGCCAAGTATTTTTTATGATATTATAATGTTAATATAAAATATACCTGGAATCTCTCATCATTTGTGTAGGTGAATTTTCCAGAACTGAGGATGTGCCAGTCACGTTTCCTGATCCATGACACTTGCTGAAAATAAATGAAAAACACAATTAATTCCATAATGGGAGAAATTTTAAATTTATGGGTATCTCTGTAAATGCAAGCACACGTACTTGTTATTAAATAAGTTTATGGTAACATACACGCCCTACGGAGGGGTGGACAGAGATCAGATATCCACTTTTTCCCTATTTTGAAAAATGATGTATGTTTCATTGACATCCATCATCCATACACCTTTATATAGACCATAATGACACCTCCGTCTGTTTTTCAACACATATGGATATTACGAATATTTTTAAGTACAAATTTGATGTATAAAGATAAATTTATAGAACTATTTGTTTATTTAGCCACTACGTCTGATTACAAAAGCAACCCAGGCAATTAAGGCCTCTTCAACCCATGTATCTTTTATTCCAACACCAACACGAGAGTGTAGCCTTGTTGCCTATTAGCAAAGTTTTCTAACCAAAGAACAAATATTAAGAAACAAGTAGCTAAGTGGATCGACTGGCAGAGAAAGGGTCTTGACCGCAGAGCGCTTAACTCGTAACAACTTTGGATGCTGCCATGTACTTAGGCACTTTTCGAGACGAGATAGGTAAACAAGTACCTCTAGGGCGTTAATTAGAGGTGAGGGTGGAGTTAGGAATCTGTTACGCCGCGAAAGTTGCATCCACACCTCGTGGTTAGTAACTTACATGGTTGCTTATGTACTATTGAGAGGAGCTTAAATGTTGGACTAAATATTGGGATAGCGCTAGTTTAGAAATACGAGTAGATAGAGGGCTTTGAAGATTAGACCGAATTTTGTGACATATCTTGTCATATTTGAGTTAGTCTGATTAATCAATAGAATTAAATGTTACAGGTGATTTTTAAGTAGCGAGAAAAAACAACAAATGTTCTATTAGCATTAGTGAATCTATTGGTTTGATAAAAGCTCGGCTATAATCATAGACATATTTAGTACTGGCATGCGTATGTAAAAAACAATTAAACATACGTTTTTTTACTTATAAATCATCTTATTACTTACAAATTAACATTCATATAAATTTCATCCATAACGTATTTTGTAACGACATAAGATTGGCACATATTTGGCCCTCAATAGGCCGCTTCGCTTGAACGAGACCCTTCCAGCCTGTTGGAGCCTTACAAGTACGCAGCCCTTATCGTAATCCTATTCCTAAGCTGACAGGCTTAAGATGTTTGCTCAAGAAGAAATTCAGTTAAGGCTCAGAGGTATCCAAATTTCGGTTTTATCTGCTTATTATGCCGATAAATGTTACAAGTCCGGAGTCAAGTATTAAAAAGGGTTGCCGAAGTAACCAATATTGACTTGCAAAAGTCTGTGTTATCAAGAGACTGAACTAAATCGGTATTCACATTTTTAGTGCTTTACACTACCACCTAACTTAGCAAGTATTTTCTAATATAGATGTAATGTATATTTAGATGAAATGTATTTATAAAATTTTCATGTGAATATTTTTGTATGTAAGCGATACTTACTAGAACAATTCTTCCTACCGTAAGATCGAAAATTCAAATTGAGATCTTTATAGGTTATATTCAGCGTGTTATGTACATAATAAAAAGGTCCTATTAATTTTTCAGTAACATGATACCTAGCAATTCTTCGCTATAAATATCATACAATAATAAAACTACCAGCGTCTACATTCAAATTGTCACCAATAGAAATAATATAAAATGTCCAAACTGAAATATCATTCCATAGACAATTAATTCATTCTACTCTGAACCTAAGCTGGTATTGTAAGAAAATTCATATGGCGAGTTGCCAACGTAAGACTGAAGAGTCATCTGTCTCTTTGAGAAGTTCTGTACATTGCACTGAGCGATGCAATGTATGAAGTTGCTACTCAGCATTACTGGAATGGAATGAACTTAATACCCTATATATAGGCACTGTTTGTTGTAAAAGTGGGTAACTTATTGCATGTAATGGTACGTATATATTGCAAAGTGTGAGCTAGCCAACAAACTACATTAATTCTGTTGATAGTTGTTTTTTCCAGCTTACACTTTCAACTATTTAATGCTTACTGCATTGCCTTAGATTCTATAAATAAGCTTTTGTTTTTCTTATGCATTCTTATGATGTCACTACAGATTGTTTACTTCGCAATCGGTAAATCAAAGTGTAAACGCAATATAGAATTTATTTCAAACACGCTTCCAAGTTAAATCCGTCATTTTTTTTATCTTTTAAACGTTCACATTAGGTTCTGACTATCTGGTTCACATGATAACACACGGGTTCGAGTTGGGCATTAAATCACTTACCCTGCAATATGGAGAAGGACACGCAAATTCATTACACACACAATTCGCGACTATTCATGACCACTAATTAGGGATATAGGTCGTGAATATTGTATGTTGTTGTTGTGTCTATAGATAATAATAATATATAATTGATACATTATTATTAACGTATGAGATGTTCAAATACATCTTGATTATATCTAAATTGTCTTACTTCTAGTGAATTCCAAAGACCGGGCCCTCACATATAATATCCTTCCAAGTAATGTAATTCCATTTGATGGATAACGTTGAATAGGAGCAATTAATTATATGATAGCCGAAAGGGTAATCTTGGAATACTCCCACACAATTTGTCATAATGTGAATTATTTGAATGTGAATTATATTAGAATAGTTGATCATAAAAAGTAAGAGAGCTTACAATAAAAATAGATACTTATAAATTATATTAATTGACAGGGCGCGATATATCAAAAGTCAATTTTGAAGGATTAAAAACATTATTGTTTTGGTACACTCTTAGCACACGTAAAAGAATTCTGAATCTATCATCTTATAATTATATGTAAGAAATCTTCGTGAAGATAATGCAATATATATCCGAAAACTTTTTGCTCTGTTGATAGTTATTTTTTCCAACTTACTTGTTCAACTATTTAATGATTAATGCATTGCCTTAGACTCTATAAATAAGGATCATGTCACTCTTCATGTCACTACAGACTTTTTATTAAACAATCGGTAAATCAAAGTGTAAACGAAATTTATGTTCACCGAGAGTGTATTGTAGATTGTAATCCTATTAACGATACAAAACGGACAGCAGAATGAAGGTAGAATCACTTCAAGTGGAAAATTACCAAAAGCTTCTAGTAAACGAAATTTGAGTGTTACCCGCTTCGATTTTTGCGCTATAAATTTCGAGTGGCCTTAACTAAAGATTTCTGTGTCTGAGTGCTTTATAGAAAAAGTTTACTCGTTCTTTTATATTTCAAGTCACTGAAGAGTTATTTTTATCGTCTTGTAATTATTGATAGATAGGTTAGGATAGGTTGGTTTAAAATAAGTATTTTACTTGTAGGAAATACGTACTTGCGTGAGTTTATAAATTGAAATGGCCTTGAAGAACGGATTTTAATTTTGGAAAGGATATAAGAATGGCAAGAAGTATGTAAGATTTTTAATAGTGAGGGAAAGTTTGAAATTTACAATGAATGAAGAATAAGTATCGCTGAAAAAGCAAATCGGGAAAGTGAAACTAATATGTGATAAAAGAAAGACCATTTTTAAGATAAAATAAAATAAATATATTTTGTTACGAATTTAAATACGAGTTTAAATCTTTAACCGTTACAACAACTCTGAATTTTACAGGATTTATCAGACCATTCTCCTCACTTTTTGTACCCACAGACCTGACCTAAGTACGTACAAGTATTATAATAACCGTGAATAACAATCCATTAGCTCACTCACCCCTCGTTCATTAAGATGTCCGACTAGGCAATGCAGGAACGCCGTGCCGCCCAGCTGGGCCGTGATGTTGCTGATGGTGTTGTTGGCCACTTCCAGCATCCCAGGGATTCCGTTACGCCACCCAGTCATCCTGGACACTGTCTGGTGATCTGCTATGAGATGAATCAGGTGTTAGTATACAGGGTAGAGCAATTTAGGTCGAAGATCTCAGTCAATTAATTAATTCTTTATTGCCATTTCTTAAACATGAACAAATAAAAGAACTCTTAGAGATTTGAAGTAAGTGCGTGTATTTATACTGATTTTTGATTGGTACATAATAGAAACTTTTAAAAAACTTTGTATGAGTCATATACATCAGGGGTGTCCAAACTAGATGGGACCCAGGGCCAATAATAAAGACTAAATACATTGGTGGGCCGCAAAATATTTATTAAAATGACAAAATGGTAATAAGACCAATCCAACTACTTGGATTAGTACGGGCCAAGAGCAACCCCATTCTAAAAAAAAAAAAAAAAATTTGCTTATTAATGTAAAATTTCAAACAAAGATAAGAAATAAATAAAACTAAGTTAAAGCTATTATTAATTAAAATAAAGTATTATTATATGCAGTAGGTACAGATCTCTTTGTAGTCGGTGTACCCGAATCGAACTTTTTTTTTAAGTCGGTTAAAAAGGTTCATTGGGCCGGAGTAATCTAAACCGCGGGCCGCATGCGGTCCGCGGGCAGTGCTTTGGACAGCCCTGATATACATCATAACTTAACATATTAATCATCATTCTGCACTACATAATAAAGCAAATAAAAGGCAAGACTTAAATATGACCCGTGTACACTTGACATTATTCCTACATGTCATTCATTTCTTATATATAAGCGATGTGGAAAATCAGTTTAGTTTAGTATTAATTTTCATGAATAAATTCGGGCTTCGAATGACCCATACCTAACATGCCTTCGAAATTTCGGAGATGGGCATTCAAGCCTCTGACTACCCCGCCATAATAAAAAAGGGAGTGTGCATACACAAGTCGTGAAGCGTATGTTATGTTTTATAATTTTCATGAAAAAGGTGACAGTTTTAATGAACTCAATACGTACCGATGTCTCCTGTAGGCGAAGTGAATAATGGAAGAACCAAAAACACAGCCGCGGCCAGAGGCAAGCCACGGCACTGGCTTTGCCATTTCATCTGAAACAAGTAAAAGGATTAATTTATTTTATGCACTAGCATTCATTCTATACACTGCGACGCATATTGTATGGAAGGGGTAAAGGAAATAACTATGTAATAATGATGAACTGAGATCATTTTACATAGCATGTCGTAAGATGAGTTTAAGACTTTTAAACATTCATCCCAAGGTAGCTCGAGTCAGCAATTGTGTAGCAAACTTTCACCAATATCCGAAGGCTTTAAGGGTTTTTCTTAGGAAATAAACATGTGATGTTTAAAATATATATACAAATGAACTAACTAAGCGTGGGTTTAAAATCTAGTACTCCATAACGAAAGTTAAACATGATCAAAAAAGCAAACGGCCCCGTCAAAACCATTTTCGAATTACTTATTAAAATTCAGTTTGAATTTCAAAAACAAATTCAAAGTTGGCCAAGTTATTATAAACGCTGGCGACTTAGACAACTCGTAATAGTTTCAGAGACGGTGAATTTCACAATCTGAAATGGAATAAATGTTTGGAAAAATGTCGTAATTTTACAATGATGTTATGTAACAAAATTCGAAAAATAAATACGTAAAAAATACCGTAATTCACTGTACGTAGATAATAACTATTACAAATAATGAATTAGTACTGTTCAGTGAAAGGGTACTGTCTCAACATCGTTTAACAATATTTTAAACTTGCATCAGTTAAGAGTGGAAATGACTCAAAGTGGAGAATTTCTTAGGGAGAGTACGTAGCGTGTAGAACTGAAGATTATATAAGGTACGAATAGAGGTAAGGTATAAAAGGTTACGAGAGAGTTCTTTAGGTGAAAATAAGGTGGAAATCAATAGTCTCTGCTTATAACATTACGAAGCAGAGGTGTGAATTATATATGTAGGCTGTATGTAGAAAAGAAATTTGACAGATCGTTTGTTATTTCATGGCGCCAGTGTTTGAATACGCTGACGCATTGAGTCTGTAAATTTCTCGATTGATTTTTGCTAGAGTACGAACTAGGGACTTTTTAAATGCAGCCCTACATATATCTAAAGGCGTTAATATTTATGTATCATCATCCTCCTGCTCTTATCTCTATTAATATATGTGTATATTTGTTCATATGGGATATTTTTTCACTTATCACCTAATACATTAAGATAACCACCTAGTTTGTACTCTGTTTACGACCCAGCCATCACGTGATAATTACAATAATACCATATATATCAAGTGATAATACGCAGACAAAATAGCACACCCACCCTCTTATACGTACCTAATCGACCTTAGTAAGGGTTATTTGTTCTTTTCATCCATGTCTAGGCTTTTAATTAAAGCCAAGGGGCGTGGCCTCAGATATGCCTATTGCCCATCTAATTACTGACCTTTTCTCTTGAGATTGGATCCCAAGGCGCGTTCGTTAGTAGTGTGGGCACGGAACCAATTAACTCATTGGGTAAACATTGGTCCAGATCGCCCCAGCCATTTAAATTGAAAGAGTTAAGCCCACATACGAGAATATCTATTGTGTAACACTATAAGAGAAGACGTGTGAGGTTTTACATAGTGAATTATTAATAACTTATTAAATTAATATTTACTATCGGTAATATTAATCGTTTGATTTGATACTTAATCATAACAATTAATAGTTGATTCATATTCGTAAACAAGCATTTTGTTTGTTGAAGTAAAATATTACTTTTTATATTAATTATGTTTTAATCCATTAAAAACTAGAACGAATATAATTATAGTAGGATATAAATAATCCATACAAAGTCCGCATAATATGCAAGGAAATAATTGAAACGGAGTCGGCGTTTGATTAATGGCAGGGCTGCACCTACTTTGCATTACAATTATTTTGTATGAAGCTCACCTTTCACCGCGAAAGCCTTCGTGGCTCAGAACCAGAATACACCCACTATACTTTATTGAACAAAAGAAAAAGCTTTTGAAATTGTAAAGCCCGCCTGACCGAAATTCCTTCAGCTGGTATTATAATAACTTCTGACTTAACAAGGCTGCCCGTTGCTACAAAATGGAAAAGAGAAAAATGTTACTTGTAATTGGACGCGAAACATTTTTTGTTATTCCTAACTCGAGCTCAGGAAATGCGAAAGTTTTGGTTTAGATGCTGCATCAACTTTTTACACAGATTATTGTTTGTGTGAAATATTTGTCTTTAAACACTGATTTATATTCGTAATATGTTGTGATTTAGTTCCATTTATTTATGGATTTTCTCTGTATAGCTATTTAATGTTCTAATGGCTGCACTAATGGTTGTTAACATCCGTATTATCCAATTCTTATACCCTATATAGTGCCTTTTTATGTTACGAGTAGTATGATAATGAAGATCAATGTAGAAGCTATTTGGGTCACGTAATTCTATCTACTGATTAGGATCTATCTCAAGTAAGGTGTGTGCTAGATCGAAAATTCTAGTGTTTGTTTTTTCTTGACTAAAATATACTTGTATATAATCTCGATGTGGTCTCAGTGTTAGCAATCAGAATTTATTTATCGTATATTGGTATATTACAAAAGTGCAATAAAAAGTCTATTGTAAAATAGGGTAATTTATTACGATGTCTTTTATATTACTAATATTTTCTTAATATATGCGACTCGACCCTCTCATTTCATCATCTCAGTTCCTATTTACTAAAATACATCCCTTGTTAAACCGCCTATATACTAATATAAAGAACCTTCAGAAACAAATATTACACCAACTTATGTAGCCGCTGCAACAGTTTTGCCCGTAAGTTTGAAGCAGAAGCGACTTGAGGCGAGAATAAACGGGTCAACTATCTCGAGATAAAAGCTCTTTCTTAGGACACTTGATATGGATTTTCATCAAGTCGACCATTGATGTGAAGTCAAGATTAAAGTTGTTGCAATATGCAAATGAAAGTCGCTAGAACTGCGGTATCTGGCGAAATAATAGAAGGCGTTTTTAACTTGTTCTTTGCTATGGATTGAGGTATGTTTAGCGTTATTGGATCGTTTGGGATAGACAATTTTGTGAATGTTACAATCCTGAAAAAAATTTATGATGTTATACTGAAATTTATTTGAATTAATTAACGTTTATAATAATTAATTAAGCTACGGTTTGGATGATCTTTCGATTGTGCTTTGATAATTGGTTTAAAGACAATATAACGAATATTATAACCTAAGCTAACCAAACATACTTTACGGAAAATTAAATGTTACATAGTTTCAGTTATGAGGGTATGGGTAAATATTGATCCACCATAAAGCAACATGTTGAAAACTTTTCCATCAAAATATTACGCCACACATAAATTTCCGGCCTTGCAGCGGGAGTAAAAACGGGGAACATAAACAAAGAAATAAAAGGGATGGATACCGTGTTAGATACGCAACGTGCTTTGAATACTTTGTTTATTATTGGATCAGCTTAGCGACAAGAATCACGACTTTGCATTATGGCGTACCTTACATGGTACGAAATTTGATTATTTGAATGCTAATGTAAAGGAAATATGTTAAAACAGAAGAGGTTTTATTTGTCGAAATAAAAAGACAAATACTTGTTTCAATTCTTAACATTGCTTAGCAAGTAAAGTTTCGTATTGATCCATTATATGCCATTAGAAGATAAATTAATTCAGAGTTTTCTTTATAGATGTTAATGTTCGGTGTTAAATAATTGAAAGAACCGATTACTTCAGTTATTAATACAGCAATAGAAAAAGGCTTCACATTCCTTCAGGTATTATGGCAATGTAAACGTTATCCAAGAGACACAAACATAGATGCTATATTTTATATTGAAGTAACATACAACAACTGACTACGTAATGAAAAATTCTCTTTACAAAAACTTGCTTCACAGTTGAATTGGCCAGTAAAAAGATCGACATGAATAAAACAGAATCTGCTGTCTCTTTGAAAGTCTATCGTTGAATGTTTGAATATGTTGCCGTTTATTTGGCGCCATATCGATTGACACGTGTATCATGGGAATACGGGTCAATCCTCTTGAGCTTCCTGCTCCTTGAAACATTAATCAAGCCTTTGATCTTTCCAAGTACACAGTTGTCAAGCTTAGATTTGATCCAAACTCAAGCTTGTCATGTTTGCTTCATCCAATTTTCGCTCCCATACCGTTTTCATGTATGTATTATGTACAATTTCATCCCATTCCATGTTCTCCTTTTTATAATTTACATTGAATAACATCACAAAGAGGGAGGCTTGTTGTGCCTTTATGAGACATTGAATTCCTAATGAATAATTCGACACAACATTATTTTAGTTCATAGATAATCTCTAAAAATTTGTAAGAATTATCCGACTCGCGATAGTCATTATTAGACGCACTCTTCAATAAGAGAAATAATAGTCATACTTACTTTGACCTATGCGCCTGTGGAAGAGTATTATGAAAATGTATTGCTATCAGTTACCTGCTTATATAATAATCAATTACTAGCTCGCTAATAGCTCAAACACCGAGAACTAATGCTGTGTGATAATACACAATTGAATCGAAGCAAATCGCTCATCAGTGTTCTACCTAATTAGCTGATACCATATCAAACGGATCGCAAATAGGCTGTGTATCAGAGAGTGGGTGACTAATCCGTGTGGGATTAGAATTATGCCTGGTAAAGGAGGATAGGTTATATGTAGTTAGAATAATTGGTTTTTAGTCACTTACCTTCAGTGAAATTGAGTGGAAAAGAAGTAAATATACACTTTTTCCAATAATTTTATGATGAAACGCCACTAAACTAAACTAACGTTAAATAAGGAATAGCAAGGTTTTATTTTTTAAATTGAAATAACACAGAATAATTGTGTGAATGAAAAAGGAATAGGAAAGTATGAAACACCTTTTCAAACTAACTTGGTGGCATTGATAAACAATTTATTACGTGACGGATCAAAACCTAGCATTGTCGGGTTATCACTCTATCAATCCCAAAGTTCACTAAATTTATACGTTCACAAAGGCCAATCAAAATAGGTGGGAATATTTTAGGTACTATGAAAATTTTAGGTACAGTATTTCAATACAGTATTTATTCTATATTTCAATAAGCCTTAATTACTTACATCAAATAAGAAACAAAGTCCAAATGAGAAGACTAACGAGGCGAGTCGATTCCTTCCATTTAAACCCTGTTCGACTTTAACCACGTCTACTAATCAACGTAGCACTAAAGATTAGCATAATCCAACAGTTGGATTTCAGCTGAAATTGATTTGAAGCAGTTATAGGGAAGTTTCATCAAATAAATCTGAGATTGAATGAAGTTTCGCCGAAGACTCCTTGATAGCATTCAAGTGCTTCGTAACTGAATGGCGGTTCTAATTATCTACGTACAAATGGCTGAAGGCTGAGATTTTGGTGCCATTATAAGAACTTTTGGTTAGAGTATATATAAGGCTTAAAAATATTTGGTATGTGCGTTCTATATCTTTTATTAGATGTTGTCTGAAAACTATATATTCAGGTATTTCATTAATTCGCAT
The DNA here is from genome assembly GCA_030578115.1 of Leucoptera coffeella. Taxonomy (NCBI): domain Eukaryota; kingdom Metazoa; phylum Arthropoda; class Insecta; order Lepidoptera; family Lyonetiidae; genus Leucoptera; species Leucoptera coffeella. The sequence goes on along the minus strand of JAMBLF010000321.1, from coordinate 211,407 downwards.
GAATTGTAATATAAATAGTGATTATCTCATAACATTTTATCTTTTTTTAATAATTGTGATCATTGTTATTTTAAAATATTGTTATTGGCCAATCAGATTCTGATCACCATAAACGTAATTTACAATAGACATTGTTCTACAGCCCCTTGTATACCAAAGCTAAAATGCCTTAAATTCGCCAAGCATAAGTGATTAAATATCCGCAATCGCGGCGGAATGAGAGAGCCATCACTTCGACTTCGTATTGCAGGCTCTTAGCTGGGTAATGGGAATCCGAGGTTTATGAATGGCCCCTCATTTATAAGATATTGATTTCAAGGCATCCGACCGCACCAGACGGGAGGTGTCAATCTAACTTGCTTCGTTTGTTTTTAGAAAAGTCTTCAATGGTATTAATCAAGAATACATGAATAAAAAAAGGGAATTTTATTCACTGCTACGATTACAAGACATTTATATACTCGTATATATAGCACCGTGCAGTGAAATAGTACAGTACAGTACTTCAGCATTTGCTGTATAAGCTGTGCCAAAATACATATAGTTTACTATGGTTTTTCAAACGGAACATGATAGTGACTAGAGTCTAGAGTGTCAAATGATGAAAAGTGAAACTAGAAATTTAGGACATAGGAGTAGTTTTACCATGTATATAATTTAAGTTAACTTATATTTATGTTATTTTACATTATAATTTATATTACTTAAGAGTGTAATACGTTCAAAGCCCTTTAATAGTGTTACTATAGTTAATTTGCTTTCACAGCACCTGAATAGAGGGCAAAAATTAAATTTGCAGATTCGCACATTTCTGTACGGCAAGGTTTTACAAAATGGCGTCGGCGAGACAGTAACGTAATAATGAAAAAGTTTGATTGTTGCTGAGCCTCTGAAATAAAACTTGAGATAGCTCGTGAGTTAGGGCGCAGTTAATCTATATTTACGAGTTAAGTTTGGACTTTAGTACCGATTTCAGAAAGAATAATTATGTTTAAGCAGGTAAGAATTTAGAAAGCTATTTTCATAGGTGATTAAACCAATGATGGATGTGATATTAAACGATTAATTGCCAAGGTCATTTGCATATTTAAATGCATGCAAATTACGCTGACGACGATAGATTATCGCCGAGTAAAAAACAGTTTATGAATTCGCTATGCGATAATTTGCCAGTCGAGTTTTTATTATCTTTGTTTAGACTATTAAGTATTGCAAAAAATTGCCGAGACGATTGATGTGACAAACGAAACGTCATTTTTGCTCTAAACTCAACATATCACAATGAATTTACGGTAAATTCACATGATGTATTAGATGACTAAAATTAAAATGATTGTTAAGTTATTCTGGGACATTATATATACATTCATGTCCTTTAATCCCTTTCGGAGTGTATAGAATCTCGGAGATATAGAAAACTTTTAGTGTGTGATAGAGTGATAGTTAAATACTGGATCAAATAATGCAAGCCATCATTACTAGAATCATTACTAGTTGGTTATTTCTAGAATCAATTGTATTATATTCTAGTCTCTGGTTTATCCTGTTCATCATAATAAAGAAACACGTTCTCGACAAAGATTTTTCCATCTTGCTTAGCACGCTTCTTCCGCTTTTAGTAACTTTGTTAATTTTAAGAGTTTTGTTAAATAAGTTTTAGAGGCGAAATTTCAAGGCAGCTCCCGCCATTTTTGTCGGAGTTGTGATAATTTCGCAACTCGTTCCAAAGTGCTCGGCGTTGCTCTGGAGGTAATTTATTTACGCAATGAAATGGTATTGCCCCATAAATAAGACTTCCATTAATTAATTGTTCCATTCATCTCCCTTCAGAGGATAAATACCGTTTAGGTGTTTTGTCTTGTCTTTAAAAGAAATAAAATATAGGTCTTTTAAACTTCCTTTTTTCTTTATATCGTGAAAATAACTCAAGTTGAAATAAAAGTAGATAAGTAGACAGAAAAGTTTTGTCTTTTTAATAATTAGATATACGGAATAATTTCTGTAATATTAAGAGGAAACGTGTACTTAGAAACTTGAAGAGGCGTCTCTTTTGATGAGCTAACTCATGAGCTGACTCAAAAAACCCTTGAATTCTTAGAGACACATAACTGAAGTACCAAAACAGTCTAAAACTAACAAACATTACGATTTTACTCTTACATTACCTAACTCATAATATATTTGTTCTTTCATGACAAAACAGTAGTGTGTATTTTTAACCTTCATTTCCTGCCCCATCCACCCATTCATCTCTTTCATCCATTCCAAAACTGAGTGAAAAGGTCAGACGCCGAGATGCGTACACCGTTTTGTCAGTGACAAACTAATGGTCTCACTATTAACCCCGCTGCGCCACTGAAAAAGGGCCTGCTCGCTTAATTTGTTATAAAGTACAAATAGTCCTCCTCCCTCCTTTAAGAAGAGGGAATAAGGCTCTCTCTTGTAAAACGAACACGTAATAGGATACAGGAGGAACCGGTCTATTTTGAGCACAATTATCTCTAAGCCCCATTGTTTCTAAGATAATGACACTTAGAATGTATTGAATCACTTGAATGTGTTGTATTTACTCGGAAATTGTTACTTCGCAATGGGTGGTGGATGTAGGAGAATTTCTAAGCGCTCCACTAAGTTAAGATACTGTAGCAGTTTACGCACTATTTAATTATGGTCGGGACTGTTTGTTAAAGACTTGTATGTTTTCAATTAAAATTGTGTGACTTATTTTAGAAAATATAACCTCTAAATAAAACCAATTATCAGGACTATGAGAGTTATTGGAAGTTACTATTTTAACATAAATAGAATTAAATTGCATAAGGCTCTAAAATTGTATATATGAGATATATTTAAACCCAATTTAAACGTTAACACCCTACATCATAAATATAAACGTGAACGTAATTTCCCATTCACTTAAGGTTCAATTCTAACTTGATAAGTCGTTGGCAATCACTTTTGTTATTATGAAAGTAATTTCGTTACCGTATTAAGGGGACAGGTTTATTAAATTACACATTTCGTAACAATCAATTAGTTAGCGACACATATAATAAGCATCGTAGTTAAGTGACATGATTATGTCGTACTTCAATGAATGTGTGAAAATTGTGGCCTGCACAGCATGGTGGATTTGCAGGAAATACGAGCTTATGTTAAAACGCAATAAAACAGTTCTTTATTACGTATTAATAAATGCAGAGGCTAAATGTAAATATTCCCGTATACGTAGAAATTAATTAATGCAGAATCTGCATGATGATTAAGTAGAATGCTAGCTGTTATCTGTCTTTTCCCGAACTTCTTTTAAAAGGTGACTAAGGAACTAGCATCACACCCCGATATTTATGCTAAACGTAATCAGGAAATGTGTATTGTTCGCGGTATCTCTACACCCTATAAGGGATAAAAAGTCGGACTACGGGTTTTGACAAACAACTTTCGCTTCATTGAAATCAAATCACCTCATAATATTTACAAGTACTTCCCTCTTAATTTAACGCTGCGATTTGCTTTAATGTTTAATTTTATAAGGAAAATGACAGAGTGCTATAATATCCTAACAAACAATACGTAAATACCGATGAGTCACAGGGTTTTATTGCGATACGATTAGTGATTAGGGTTTGTCTGACTGCCGCTTGTATAATATTGACTTGTGTTGTCAACATACTTTAATCACAGAGTACAATCAAAAGCTAACTTAACGTAGTATTTGTTTGACAGTTTGATGATGGCAGGTCTTTTAAATTCTTTTATAATATTAAGTGATGTTAGGAGGTAAATACTATCGGTTCGTTTAGTGATTAGAAAATGCTAATATATGATACATTTGTACGTTTATAAACAACATTTGGATTATTTTCAATAAAGATAGTTAACTTTTTAACTTTATCATGGACATTTATTTTTAATGAGCTGATTTCAAGGGAAAAGAGGTATCCATTTCACTGTAGCATAAAATGTTTCTATCTACTTGTAGCCAAGACTTGATCTTGTAGACGAAAAGCTCAAAAAAGAGCACATCTAATCCGTTAATACTTCTGAACCTAGCAGAATTAATGCACGGCTAATTCTAAATGTAACATGAAACACATATTTCGTAAATCGCATAATAGCTTATCGGAATTTTATGGAAATGCAGTAATCAGAGTTTAGTGCCAAAACGTTAACTCGGTTGCGGTTGGCCATTTCGATAATACACTATTCAACACTGAACTAGGCATTAACATAATCGTGTGTTTGTATTCTAGAGTACTAAAATCCGTTATAAATATAAAATGATTTGTAGTGAGAAAAAAGAGAAACACAATCTGACCTGCATAGATTGTGTTTCAATTTCATCTTTTTATTTTTTGAGGAAAAATATGTACATGATTATTCTATCGTTGATATGAAATTATTATTTCTTTGTTAATTGCAGTTATATGTGTAAGTTAGGTCTATGGTTTTTCCGACGTATATTTCGAAATTCATTAAATAAAAATACTTGTACTCGTATTTTATAACGCTGTTTTTTCAGTAATGAGGACTATTTCTTGAATAAGGCAAGAATAATATATAATAAAATGCCGTTTTACATTTTCAGTTAATAATGAGATACATACTGTTAAAACCATCTTGTTATTAGTCAAAAGACCGTACTACCGTGTTGGATATGTACGTTATTTCAAGAGAAACACAAAACGTAGCAAAAAAATTATTGTAATAATTATATTTTCCGGAATTCTCCTTCATATTTAAGCAAGACATTACACAAGAAAAAGGAATTTGTAGGAAGTTCCCTTGCGTAATATTTTAAAAAAAGGTTATTTTATTATGGGCAACCTCATTTGGAAGGCTAAGTGTCTGTTTTTTGCCTTGTTGAATAAAAGATAACAAGCTTTGCTGAGTAGCTTTGTTTGTTAGATTGACGGCCAATGGCATTTCTTCAAAACTGCCTCAAAAAGAGCAACTTGTAATTATTAGGGTTTTACTTTCTCTTATTTTATTACTTTCATAAATATCATAAAGAGTGCCTAATTGTACTATTTACTATTGTTATAAATAGTGGTTACTATAATTATTAGTTAAAGTACATATACTATGTCCAATTATTTTACTATAAATTACAAAGACAAACGCAAACACGTTCACGACCATTAAACCTTGCGGGGTATTCAGAGGTTCAGGTTTCCATCTCCGCAATTGCGAAGGTAGTAATTCTATGGACATCTCGAACCCACGTGTTGACCAGATAGTCAAGACTAATTGTGACAGGTGGTAATCCATGTTGCCATTTACAAGCACTAACTATTACCTGTTCGGCGAACAGGTAGGTTTCCTCACGATTTTTTTGTCATCGTAGTATTCTTTGGTTGTAGTATTATATCGTATTGTTATTATAATTATTTGTATTACACTAATATTCTACTTTGTCATTTAACGAGCTTTCCATTTCTTTGTAATCATTATTGTTTGAACATATAAGCAGAATTGTCTTAAGCTAGATTACCGTAAAATAGAAGATACAAAAAATAATAATCAAATATTCGTAGTACCAAAACTTCTAATCTAAATATACAAAAACAAAGAACAGTCGCTAGTTACTTTCTTTCATACATCAGCTTAGACATAAATTACATGTCCTCAAATTAATTTACAAAGTCAAGCCGGTAACAATGACTCGAACCGTTACTTATATTATTAAAAAAAATGGTCCGGAGTACGGTCGAAAATGTGGCGTCATTATAACGCTTTCAACGTTTAAACATTACCTTTTACTTTATGAAACACGTCTTTCAAAGGACCGCGTTAGAGCTTACCCTTCCTTCGCTGTTAGTAGGTCAACAATTTTACAACAGTAACCTTTTCCATTGTGGTGCTTTTATTACGTTTAAACGCTTTCAAAATTGAAGCCTTATTTTGCTTGAAAACAGGGTTTTCTAAAATTTGATTAATATGGAAAAACATCGCGAGGGAATCTGCCTGTTTTACGAAACTGGTAGTCAGGCTATCTGGTGAAAAGTGGCTTTGATGAGGCCATAAACAAGATAACTAACACTCTAACTATACAAAAATACAAAGTTAATAGTTAAGGTAGGGCAATTATGGGTTTTGTATGTTAAAATAAGAAAAATGGATTCTAAATTCATATACGCATTGAAATATTTGGTATCGACTTTTTATTGTTTTATGGATATAAATATTAAATGCACAAGCATGTTATAAAGTGGTATATATTAGATACAATGATTGACAATACATCATGCTAATATCGCATGTTAAACGCATAAAGCAGGAACGGTTTGTTTTTCATAAATATCATATTTCACTTCGAATATCGAGGAGATATCGTGGAGCACGAAAGGTAAGTGATTGATGATTTCCTTTAATTTACCTTTTCTTACAAAAAATACAGCTTAAGCTTGCTTTCCGTATCCGATGGAGTTTTAAATATTTTCCCTTCTTTTGACAGGATTTTGTAAATTATTTATAAAGAGTTTACATTACACGATTTGTTTGGATTTTACTAAAAGTTTATTTATTATTTAGGAAATCATTTTAACTATATATAACATGGATAAATGGTTGTTTTCATAACATTATTAAAATACAAACTTATAATTTCTTAAAATTTATATTATATAAAAAGTTCATGCTATTGAACAGCAAGAAATATCGTTATTTATTTATTATTCAATTGGGTAGTTTCAGCCTGAATGCTCGCTTATATTCTAAGTTCTAAACAGCAGGGATAGTTAGATAACAAAAAACATTAATCACAGCACCATTAATATCTGCAGCATTTGCATGGAAAACAACCCGATATTAGAATCGGTTGACCTATTTCCGTTTTGCTAAACATAGGTGGCTAAGTTTGAAGAAGGCTAACTCCGGAATAGTGAGGGTTATACCTCAAATTATATATGTAGCTTACATTTATATATAAATATAGTGAAATGATCATTGAGTCTTCTAAGTTACAATCTGCACCTCATTACTATGATCCCTTGCCGGGTTGTGAGAGGTTCATACAGTTTAATTATGTTATTATATAATATGTACGATCCTGTATTAACTTATATTCGAACGTAAAAAAATACTTCTAGTCTTCACGATCATCATCACTACATAGTACTCGTATAAAACAAAGTCGCTTTCTTTGTCCCTATGTCCCTTTGTATGCTTAAATCTTTGAAACTACACAACGGATTTTAATGCGGTTATTTTTAATAGATAGAGTGATTCAAGAGGAAGTTTTATATGTATAATAACATCCATTAAATAGTGGAGTAGGCTATATATTTTATACCCGTGCGAAGCCGGAGCTGGTCACTAGTACTATATAACCCAAACCTATTTTAAATAAAACCTACTACTTACCTATTTTTAATTAATTTCATATTGAACATACACAAGCACCCTTTGACTACTTCGGAACTATTAGAGCGTAACATGTATAAGAAGTTTACAGTAAATAATGTATGAAGATAACATTCTGACAAAAGCGTATACCGGTGTCATCTGTGGACCATGTATCTGCATGGTAGCCTCGCATATTATATTATTACATGTTAATGCATTTGCATACGTGAATTTCAATATATTCAACACTAGGCCAAAGATGCATTATATCAGAATCCAATAACAAGTAAAGTAACTATTAGATTACATAATTTTCTGTCTTGTCATTTTACCAAATGAATGCTACATTAGTCAATAGATGTATATATATCGTTATACTTCGGATATTTTTTAACACTTTATAAAGTAAAACTAAGATAGTAAATTTTGTATTGATATGATTTTTGTAACCAAAACGAAGTTACGAACACAATATGCTAGTTATCTATAGTCAAAGTCGAAAATGTAATACGCTTGAGCTTTTGAGTCCGCTATAGGTTTGAAATAGATTCATTAGAGCGATTCTATAAACTCGAGTTAAGCAAAATTAACAGAAAGTTTGCTTCACTTTTGTAATATTCAATATGCATCATCATTTAGAATTCAAATTATGTTCCACAAGTAAAATGGAAACTTCATCTGTACTGGTAACTCAATTGAACTGTGAAATAGAATTAATTCTACGACACTGGTGAAAGTCATGGTCGGACGCTTTGTTTTCAACGAACTATGCAATAACAACGCTGCTTGATTAATAAAATTTTACTTTGAGGTATAATTTAATACAATTCTTTATTATTCACCAAATTTATATTTTGATCAAATGAGAACAAACAGAATTTCTTTCATAACAGGATTACGAATTGATTAAAACTATGAATATACAGACTACGACATCAATTAAAGTACAAAAGCTATGTACTCCTGAAAATGTTCCATAATGTCGATGTCAACACTCATATGTTTATGGAACTTTCTTCTAGAACGTATATTACTTCATTATAATGTAAGTTAAGAGTATCGTTTTATCTTTGATTACATTTACGTATTTTGAGAAAATTAATGCAAATAGAGCTTTATGTACAACTAAGATCATCATACTAGGAGTACTTCTTTTTCTTTGTGGATTTAACCACTTATATTTTATTAATGCCTTCTACTAGAACGTAGACCTACATTATAATGTATGATTTAACTAACGAGTTAATATTAGATTACATTTGGACGTCCCGGTGTTAGGCACCGAGGCCCGTGTTAATTAACGTACAATCTGTTGTTCGGGGTGAAGGTGTAATATCTAGGATGATTTATGGTCAGTCTGTTTGTACATTATTAATTTCAGTTTACCTTCTGACGTTTCTCTGGGCTAATTGGGCCTCTCGTACGGTCGCTGGAGAAATATGAAGTGGTGGCATTTGGCGAGAGTCAACTAAGGTACGATGAGACAGAATCTTGTTCGGTAAAATTTAACTCTATAAAATGGTAGTTTTAGTAGTTTGCTGGTTATTTTAAGTAATGTACCCATTCAGATACGTTATTATTTCATTAGTGACATCTTTTATTAGATAATCTACACGTAAAAAAATAGACGGGGATAGGATATGAAGGCAATCGTGTTTCGATACGAAATCATAATATGTCTTTTATATCCATAGAATGATTGTAAAGAGAACATATTTGCGTAAAATTTCGTATAAAGTTATGTTTTGTATTAAAACGGTCATATTTGCTTATATTTTTATTAAAATGAATTCCTTAATATAACAAAGGCGCGTTAAAGCTCATCTGTGTGTAATGTATCTTTTTCTGGAAAATTCGCTTCGCGCCAGCCATAATACCTTCCCTAATATTTTAGCGAACAAAAGAAAAGCTTTTAAAATTGTACAACTCGTCCAACCAAAATACCTTTGGCTGGCATTATAATAACTTTTTGCTTAACAAGCCTGCCCGTAGCCATGAAATGGGAAAAGTAAAAATGTTACTTGTAATTGGACGGGAAACAGTTTTTACTTCATTTGTTCACCAAGTCACAACTTTTGAGTAATGACTTCGTTTACACCTTTTTTTTGAATACTCGTTACGGATGATAGCTTTATTTGCATAACAATGTTACAAGTTCTAAATTAATAGAGTTATTGAACTTTAAACTGTAACTGAGCTATTACTCTGTAATATTTTATGAGTTACCAAAGATTCTAGTAATTTATCAAATAACATAAAGTAAAATTCATTTTTAGTCCTAATATATTTAAAATTTATGTTGGAGTTCAGATTAGTGTATAATGTTCTTCTATAGATACATATATACAGGCAAAGAGCTTTAGAGTGCTACACGAACACACATGATACACGAAAATGTATTCCTCGTTTTAGAGTCGACCTCGTTCTTTTATTAACGTAAGACATTTGTAGTCCTAACTACTATTTATGATATAAACCTTACTTTGACTATAAACTTTACTTTAACTATTTATGATATAAACCTTAGCTCTTCTCATATAATAACTTATGCATAACTACTTACATACTAGTTTACTAAAAAGTTCACTTTGTTTTCAATTTATACAAACTAGGTGAAAAACTCTTTATTAGATAGCTTTGATTCAATGGTTTACTTTCGTAGAAACTCATACTCATAGAATGAAAATCCTGCTCAGTATGCAAATTGATTGTTCGGTTTCATCATAACAACAAGTGTGTCTACGTTCTGTATTGAAATAATCAAAGGGAGAATTGTGATTTGCCAATAATCAGAGCCTCGTTAAAGATAACTAGGTTTTAAATCTAAAAGTTATACATAGGCGTCTAAAATCTTTTTAGACTTAGTATATATACTTTTTCTTGTATTGAAAAACGTATTAATCAAGAGTTAAAATTGATTACATTTGTTTCTTAACTCTGTTATATTACAAAGTAATGTATAAGAAACACAGATAATAAAAGATTTGAAATGTAGGTAATTATTTTAATAAATAATGTTTGAAAAACACAAGTATTAAACAATTCTAAATGTAGGTAGTTATTTTAATTGCCTAAAACACTACTTTTACAATACAACAAAGGATATTAGTACAAATATTTATAAAAAAATATTTTTACAATCATTCTAACATTTCTCACAACCTATCGTAAACTTTAATGCCTACGAACAACAAACGTGTTCAACAAAATAGAAAAAACATACCTTCCAACCCAAAGTGGTCTAGCGAATATCCTTAACACAGTACCGTAGCACCTTTCCCAGGTAATTTAGAGCAGAAGGCCTGACCCTGTCAGAGTGGCGTGTCTCCAAATACGTGACAAAGTGAGGACGGTTCAGGTTACATACTGCCTTTGTTTTGGGACGCCTTGCTGCGACTACGAATTTCGGTTCAAGATATAGGTATGTATGGGATAATGGTTTGTGTTATATAAGTACTTGTATTGTATATGTTATGTATATACTTTTATTTTGTTGGTGATAAGATAAATTAACACTTAAGTATTATTAGTATATGAGATATAGTATTAGGTATTATTAAATGACTAAATAAATATTAATTAAAATGAAACTAATATTGTTATGATAAATATTTTGGTAAATTTTATCTGAACAAACACGCTCATTGATTGTATTAATTGATAATTTCCAATAAGTAAACTGCATCTAGTCGAATTTTACTTATTATAATACGAGTATAGTGTTATTTCATCACATATATAATACAAAACGTCAAGATATTATATACGGGTAACAACAATATCTCTTGTAAATCATTAGACTTTAAGTAGCTAATCTATTTTATACTACCCTACTAAAGTACCTATAGTTACGAATCCTGTAATGACAAGCCTTGTAAGACAAAGCTCAGTGATTAGAAGGCGCCTACCACATGCTCACGTCGATAATATGCGGTTAGGTTCCTGATTACAGGTTGACCACTCACAAGTCAACAAATACAGGGTAGAAGCTAGTATTTACCAGCTCTTTTGTTTGTAACATTGCGTTTGATTGTGGAGTGTTGAGGAATAAGTGGGATTAATGAGATTTTTACTTTTCAAATTGAAAAAGGATGATTAAGGTCGTTAATTAATTAGTTTTAGCCGCCGAGTGTTTATGGAGGTTTATGATTGTCAATGAAGTGAAGATAATAATAATATTTGGACATTATTACACCAATTGAACTAGCTCCTTGGTAAATACATTTAAGAATTGTGTTAAGGGTACTAGTCAACGTATATTTAAGAAATATATAAATACATTAGCATATATAATCATCGACCAGACTGGAAAGTAGTAGAAAAGCGTAGACTCCACCGGGAATCGAACCCGGGACCTCACGATTAGCGCTCAGGCATCTAACCGATCGCACCACGGAGGTTGCTAAGATGGTTTCCCAAATGGGGCTACGTAATGTATGCCTGCTGTTTGGAAGGGAAACTGACGAGAATTGTGATTGTGTATGTGTGTATTTATACTTTTATTACCAATGTCAATAAATATAAAGTCATTTACTATATTTCTGACATAAATATCAAATAATAATAATAATAATAATAAAAGCGTTTATTTACAGCCACAAAAACATACACAATACAAAACTTTTACAATTAAAACTTACAAACTAGGGGATAAAACTTGTGCATGTTATTGTCGCAGCAAAAGGGTTCCAACTCAGCTGGGTATGTTGCGTTTGATAGCAAACGCAACGCTGGTCTTATGTCGGAACCATTGGAGGGCAACGTTTATATTATGAAGAATAATGAAATAGTGTATAAATTAAATATTCAAAATAAATATATAAATACATATGAAATTTAACTAAGATATGAAAACCGATATACATTCTATAATATGGTTAGTTAAAATTATTATAAATATATTTATATAGATAATTAATATATACAATGTATTATAATAAAATCAAGTGGCATCTCGAAATCAGTGGCTAGTACGACGGGCAACAGAAGGAGCAGCCGCCTCCCTTTGCTGGCAGAGCAAATGATCCCGGATGGAACGTTTGAAAGTTGGTCTAGACGTCAGTTTCCTAATTGGTGGAGGAATATTGTTCCAACATTTGGAGGCGGCGTACTTAAAAGCTCCTCTAAAAGCGGTGGTGCGATGGCGAGGCAGAACAAGCGGTGGTACACAAGCACGGGTCGATTTCTGTTGCTGGGATCGCCACGTCAGTTTATTAAATAAATATTTCGGTTGTTTGTTATGAATAATGTCAAAAAGTAAGCAACTAAGTAGTAGTTTTTGTCGTGATTCAATATTTAGTATGTTAGTATTATTAAGGTACGGTGAAACATGGGTTCGGGGCGGAATGGGAAAGCAATACCGAGCGCACGCATTTTGTACGCGTTGTAAAAGCCTACGAGATTTCTTATAGAGGCACGGACCGAACGCTGCCAAAGCATAATTTAGTTTAGACAAAACCAACGCTTCACATAACTTTATTCTCATGTCCACACTTAAAAACGCGCGGCTTTGGTATAAAACCCTTAAGCGATAGAAACATGCAGACACCAGCTGCGAGACGTGTCTCTCAAAACGCATCCCACTATCCACCACGACGCCCAGGCTTCGAGCCTCCTCAACCCTGTCAATGATAACATCGTCAATTATAATACCTGGTCGTCGCGAAACAACTCCGGACACCATTCGCTGGCTGCCCAGCACCATGTACTTAGTCTTTGAAGGGTTGAGAACGAGGCAGTTGTCAACCGACCAGTCATATACTCGTTTCAAGTCGTCATTAAGTGCTTCTATAGCAGAGTCAAAGTTATTAATGTCAATATGTGTGTAGAGTTGAATGTCATCGGCATAGATATGATATTTACAGTTAGTTATGTGTAGTGCAATGTCTGAGGTATATAAAATAAATAATAATGGACCTAGGATAGAGCCCTGTGGGACTCCTCTACTAGTCGTGTGAACTGTCGAGTGTATTCTGGTACCATCTGGCCTTGTCAATGAAACTACTTGTTTACGTTCGTTTAAGTATGTGTTAAACCAATTAACTGTTAAGTCACTAAATCCATAATAAGTCATTTTTGCCAAAAGCAGGTCAGTGTTCAAACAGTCAAAAGCACGAGAGTAGTCCAGTAGCACAAGTATTGTTGCGTTATGATTGTCCTCGTTTGTCAAAATATTGTCAAATACGTCCATCAATGCAGTGGTGGTGCTATGCTGTCCCCGAAAACCAGATTGATATAATGGTAAGATATTGTGTTTGTGTATGTATTCTGTCACTTGTCCATGTACTACCCTCTCAAGGATTTTCGATAGATAGGGCAATATACTGATGGGTCTCAGGTCGGACACATCAACCGGGTCGTCAATTTTGGGTATCGGCTTTATGGACGCCGTTTTCCATGCATCCGGGTAAGTACCTGACTTGATAGAAGTGTTGACTAGTAGTGTTATGGTATCGAGTATCTCCGGCAACATCAGATGCACCATGTCCCTTGAGACCCCATCAGACCCAACGGCGTTGTTCTTAATAGACCCGATCACCCTAGCCACGAACGCCTCGCTCACCGGATGCAATTCAAAGGTTTCCGAGCCATAGCGGCTCGTATGAAATGAGTTGAGCAGAGCAGGCGGAGGCGAGGTCGGACCAGGAGTGTCTAGGATGTGTTGTGCTATGGTGTTTGGATTGTCGAAGTGTGATGGAAGGTCTTGTTTGGGCTTAAAGTCCGCAACAGAACTCTTTAGAGTTTTCCAAAGAAGCTTGGGAGTCTTTAAGTGGTTGTTTATGTGATACTCAAAATAAGCCTTCTTTTCTGTGTGCATACAAGTGTGTACAAACTTCCTCAGATCCCTGTATTCTTGCAAATGAAGGTCAAGTTTAGTGTGTTTGTATTTATTGTGTGCTCTGTTCCTCAATTGCATCAAATACCTGAGATTGCTTGTAAGCCACGGTGTGTGTTGTAAGTTTAGTGAATAGAGTGTAAGAGGTGCGTGTTGGTCGAACAGCATAGTCGCCAAAGCATTAAAATGCACTATCATGTCATTAACAGTATTATGTCGGTGTATCACGGTCCAGTCAATTCGTCTCAAGTCAGCGTTAAAATTATTTATGTCAATGCGTTTGTAGGGACGACATAGAATTGATTTCTTATTTCGTTTAGGCTTAATTATTTTTATTGTCGTAGTGACAATAGCGTGGCCACCTAATTCCGGTATGTGAGTCACATCAGAGTCAATAATTCGAGTCGAGGACTGGCAACAGATCAAGTCAATAAGAGTCGCACTGTGATTTGTGTAATGAGTTGGCTGACTGATCGTGTTCCCAAGTCCCATCGAAGTTAAAAATGTCATAAGCTGCTTGGTCAAAGCACATTGCGAGTCCAAAATATTAATATTAAAGTCACCTAACAGAATTATATGTTCGTAAGAGTTAAATGTGGTCATAGTTTCTGTCAAAGCGTCAAAGAATGTGGCTGCGTCAATCCAGTTAGGCCGATAGGCGGTGCCCACCAGCACCCTCACGGTGCCGATGCAGACCCTCATCCACATCTGCTCTACGGTGGGATGGGACGACGGATGACGCAGCACTGTAGCCCTCAAGCATGTCTTAGTGTAGAAGCCCACCCCGCCGCCGCGCGCCCTGGTGCCGGGCGGCCGCGGGATGTGCGAGAGGCGGTAGCCCGGGAGCCGCGGTGCCCCGGCGCTGCCGCGGCCTCGGAGCCAGGTCTCGTTCACCGCCAGCAGGCACGGGTCTAGGTCCGCCACCGCGGCCTCGAGCTCCTCGTGTTTAGTGTTCAGCGACCCAGCATTGAACAGTCCAATTTTCAAAAATTTTCGTTTAGTCATGAGTATATGTTTTAAAATTCAATATGAAATGAGTATGATATTGAAGTGAAGCGCACCACCGCGCTACCAAGCCACGGCAAAACAATACGAGCGCCGGACACAAAAAGACTATACGTGAAAGTTCCCTACATGACATTATATATAAATAGCATAAGTAATAATGCAAAAATACAGATAGATAATGCACTATAAATCCATAATAAACTAAGTATAGTTTTTTAAACACATATGAATGAAAGTGAAAATACAAATGAAATACACATAGTAATGTATAGACAATATTATATATGTAATTGTTATAGCGTAAAATATAAATTATAAACATACATAAACAAATGAAGAAATAGCTGTGCTTCCAAACCACGGTGTAACATGCACAAGTCATAACCGAACCTAACCAAAGTACATATATCTTACATATAACACTTAAAACAAAAGAAGAATAACACATAACCATAACATAATAATCATGAAATAAACTAATTAACAATACGAAAACAAACATTCCACAATCACAATACACTAATGCAGCTCCGTCACTGGGCGGGTGCCGCGCGGGTGTCGCTGAGCTCCTCCAGCGCCTGCAGGTTCCGCAGCAGCAGCGGCCGGCTGGTGGGGTCGCGGCGCGCGTACACGCGGCCCTGGCGCACCCACACCGACTGCCAGCGAAAGGTGCGCAGCAGGCGCTCCCTGGCCTTCGCGAACAGCACCCGGTTCGCCTTCGTGAGCCACTCGTTGACGTAGATGCGACTGGGTTTACTGGCATCCACTATGCCGGTGGTGTCGATGCCGCGGCGCACTCGTACAGCCGACAACAACTTGTCGCGAATGTCACGTCGAACAAACTTTACTATGATAGGTCGCGGCCTGAGAGGGGATGCGGAGGGGCGCGCAGGCGCAGCCGCGTCGGCATTCCCGGTCCCACGCTCAGTCATCTGCGAGCGCGCAGACCCCACACGCGTCACCTCCGCTATGTCACGCGCCTCGAGCGCCACACCTACCTTTTGCGCGATTGTGATAACCGTGTGCTCCAAACTTTCACCCTTGCGCTCGGGAACACCCGCCACGTCCACGTCGCAGACGAGCCCGGCCTGCTCCGCGTCATTGAGCTGGTCCTGCAGCCGCCGGACGGACTCAACGAGCTCGACCGGGGCCGACAACTCAGCCGGTCGCGCCCGCAACGCAGCCAGCTCATCCCGCAAACGGCGGTTCTCATCGCCGAGAGCGGAGACCCTGGCGCCAAACTGGGCGATCTCGGCCTTCATGGCGTGTTGCTCGTCCGCAAGGGCCGCGAGCGCAGAGGCCACCTCGGCCTTGACGCGCTGCGCCACCGCCTGCACCAGCCTGCTCTCGAGCTCGGTGGCGAGCTGCACCCGGCTGGCCTCCAGCCGCGCGTCGAAGCGCTCGGCGCTCGCCGCCAACCGAGCATCCAGCAAGGCGGCGATGGCCGCCAGCGTGACGGGCGCGGCCGCTGGGGGCGACACAGTGAGGGGCACGCCAGGAGCCGTCTGCCCGAGCGCCGAGCAGTCCAGGTCCTCGCAGGACATGTCGATGGGGTCGTGCTGCCGGCGCACCGGGGTGTCATCGGCGCGGCGCCGGCCCACGGTGACATTGTCACAACGCGGGCACCGCCAGGTGCGGTGCAGGACCTCGAGCGAGGCCGCGTACCGCGCCGCCGACATCCCGACGCAGCCGTGGTGGAAAGGTGCGCTGCAAACCACGCACACCAGCACCTCCTCGCCTCCAACCGTCGACTTGCACGCCTCGCACTTCATTTTATTTTGTAAAATAAACGTTTCTAACACTGAATTTGATTTTTAATTTAAAAATATATACGTTGAATCGGTTTTCACTACACAAACACTTATTTACTTAAAATTTACTACACTTTTAACACACCACTAAACACAATAACTTACAGTGAACAGAAATATAAACGTTTTGAAATTTTACAGAATATTTATTTAGAGCTTGTATGAAACACGTTAATTGCGATTGAATATCGAATACCCTCTTCTTAAATAATTTTATTTTTATAACTTGAAGTAACAAAGTTGATATAACTTCAATTGTATTGTCGAACGTACTATTTGTGAAAGCACCTTATTACAAAGTTCTGCAACTTTTAAAGATTTTTCATATTTTTTATTGCTTTTTGCATGCAAGTTAGTCGGTAACTTAAATAAGTGCTCTATATTCATGATAGCAATTTTCATTCTAAGTTGTTATTATTATAGAGATAATTTTATAATAGACTTCAATTCAGCTTTATGATTTACATTTCAAAAAACGGTGTTAAACACATAATAAATAATAATGGACAAAGACTCGATTGAAACTTTGTCTTTCTCCATGATACCGTTACCGTTGTACGCCATTATAATATTAGCCATTATAATTATATGCCATTATAATTTTGTATATAAAAAAAAACAAAGACAAACGCATTCACGACCATTAACCCTTGCGGGATAGTCAGAGTTTTAGGTATCCATCTCCACAATCGCGGAGGTATATATCTCAAATATACGAGTAAGTCAAACACATTGACAATTGAAAAACTTCGAAAAAACGCATCCAGATAAATAAAGTCCAAGTGATAAATATATTAAATGGTCGTTCACTTCAAAAACACGAGAACCATTAAACTATTAAAATTGATAAATTAAAGCATATGTCAAAGTTAATGGTAAATAAAAGTCATATATAAAAGTATTTTTCTTATTGTTGATATATTACTTTTCAATATTTTAATTCCTAATGTTTTGGATGTTTAAAAAAGGTTACCAGTATTAATGCATATGTATGTCTAAATATATGATATTATCAAGATTTTTGCATACAATTTACTAGGTATCGACAACTTAATTTACTTCAGAGAACAAAGTCTAGCCTAGCACAGTATGACCTATTTTCTCGAACAAACTATTAACTTTCCATCAACGATTATATTGTTATTGACCATTAAATATACTTAGTACATAGAGTTCAATGTACTTACTTATTTTCTTTACATTAGCATTCCTATACATGCGAATCCACGACCGTACAACCCTTTCAGGGTAGAGAGAGTTTGAAAGTCCACACTTTTAAGTTTTTTTTTAAGATACTTAATTAACATACACTAGCGACCTGCTCCGGCTTCGCACGGGTATAAAATATATAGTGTGTGTAATAATGAATGTTATTATACATATAAACCTTCCTCTTGAATCAATCTATCTATTAAAAAAACGCATCAAAATCCGTTGCGTAGTTTCAAAGATTTAACCATACAAAGGGACATAGGGACAAAGAAAGCAACTTTGTTTTATACTATGTAGTGATTCACATCCTTTAATCCTTTTTGTGGTAGGCAAAACCTCAGTGGCACAAGATGCTAAAATAACTTTGTAGTACCTCGGAGTTACTAAAATAGCTTTGTTATGTTATGCAAATTTTAGGGGCAGGTAGGGTTTTGGTCAATAAAGGGGCTGATTAATTTAGTGGAACTGTCGCAAAGATTCCTGGAAAATACAACCTTGTTGTTGTTGTCATTTACTGGAAAGAAGATGGAGGCTTATTAGTAACAGAATTACTAGTAAATTATGGTCTTATACGTACATATATACTCATCACACCAGTTTGCCTATACAAGGGTAGGCAGAGATCACTATTTGTGGCGATCCTGATAAACCACTTTTGATTCATTATCTTTCATAGACCTCATACATTTAATTATTTACAATGTTTATTAAATAAGTGTTAATTTAATCGTCTTTAAAACCTGTGGCGATCGTAGATATAATACATGTATTGTTTAGACTAATGATCTTATTTTACTCCTATTGATTTTTGTAGAAGGACAATTCAAAAAGCTATTCAAAATTGAGATAAAAAAAATTACTATAATAGAAAAAAGATAAAATAAACAACAAGTTAAATGTACCAATATGGATATATCGCACACCTATCGTACTAATTTGAATATTCCATCAGTGAAACCTTCATTGAATAATTTATTCACAATACACGGTCTGAGGTCGAAACTTTACATGCTGACGTAAGCAAACAAAGCTCCTTAGTCCGTCCACACTATGATGTACAAAGGATTAGGGGATAACAATTAAAGACCGTTTCCACGAGACCCTCGGGAAGTGGGTTCCAATCTGAGAATGACAAATGAGTTATTAATTATGCCATTCAGTTATTATCTCGTTTTGGAGCCAGTCATTCTATTAACGGGAACAACGGTTAATGGATCACATTGATAATTAATCCGTGTTTGAGCTCACGTCGCCTTAAATAAGTGATCGCTTACGGTCGTAGCTTGGTCAATTGATAATGAAAGTTAATTTTATAGGTTTATGATCTTTATATTTCTTTACTTGTTTTTGTTTGTGTTAACAAACTTTGGTTGGAGATCCTGACAAATCTCTTGCTGCAAGCACACTTTTTCATATTCATAAGTATTGAGAAGAAAGTCTCCAGTTCGAATTATGTATGTTCTACGCGGCCTACCCCGTCAAACTCTAATGTCCTTCCATAGCCCTTTTTTTCACCTATCTGCTCCATGCTCGAATGATTTTTGATGTTAATAATATTTTCACAAATTAAGTTTTTTTCCATTGTAACTTCGTGTAATTAAAAATGTATCACGCCATCCTTGTGTCTTCTGTTCCCATACAATGTAGAACTCGGCAGACCAAGCTGAGGAAAGTTTTGTCGCTTATTTAAAACAAACTTCCTACAAGACTCTGTTCACAGTTTATTCCTCATTTAAATGATAATTTGGAAGTAAAATTGGAACTTTGTCGGCGAAGGCAAGTCCCTTGAACTGTGTAATGGAATTGGCTCTACGACAATGATAAAACGCATGGAAAAGTTTATATTGACTTGGCTCCCAACTTCGTTGTTCGGGATAAGGCAATAAATCAAATTGGCGTCTGCTGTAGCACCTGTGATACACACCATGTGTACTTGTATCACTTAATTAGAGTAAAAGAAACATATATATTATTTTGCTGACTTCAGTTGTTTAAAATTTACTGGTTAGTCTAACTATCTGGTGAAGCATCAAGTATGTAAGAAACTGGTAATTGATTTGAATGGTTAGATACCTTTGGAGTAACAGTGGCGTTCTTTAAGCGTATAATGGCACTGTTGGATAATCTTTTGTGCTTTGTATACAATCTAGTAACATACATATTATATGACTTATAATGTAACTCTACACGACATACGTAAAGATTTAACTAAATAACAGCACTACAGATATTTTCAAGTAGTGTTAATTAAAAAGTGTTGACTTGCAAAATAATCACATCAATCTGCGAAAAAGCACTTCGTTCGATGCAGTTATTAAAAAGAGTGCTTACGTGGGAAGCATCCACGTCACACTTGACTTCGTTATGACGACTTTTTACATATCTCATTTGGAAGTGGTATGTTAAATAATGTTAGGATAATGGAAGTACATATATCTATTTCAATCATCGAAGTTAAGTAATTCTGTGTGTGGTATTAGGAAGGATGTGGAAAAAAAATAAAAATAAGTAATGTGCATTACGACCTCCGTGGCGTGATCGGTTAGCTGCCTGAACGCTGTAGTGAGGTCGCGGGTTCGATTCCCGGTGGAGGCAGAGTTAAGAACTACGCTTTTCTACCGCTTTCCAGTCTGGTCGTTGATTATATATGCTATAAATGTATTTATCTATATATAACATGTATATATTTTTTAAATATACGTTGACTAGTACCCTTAACACAAGTCTAAAATGTGCTTACCAAGGGGCTAGTTAAATTGGTGTAATAATGTCCAAATATTTTCATTATTATTATTACCGGCGTTAATAAACAATTCAAGGTATTTCTTTTAGAGACAAAACTTTATTGCAACATACATATATTTCGATTAAGAGACTCTTTTGGTGCAGTCACTTATAGAGAGGAGGAAAAATACGCTATTTGCCATACCGCTAAAATGTATAGAAACCGCTTTTCTCGAAATTTAATATAATTAGTGCACGAACTTGTTTCGCCTATTTAGGCAAACTATTTAGTGACACAAAACTTGATCAGACTGTAAATGGTAAATTAATATGTGTAGCACTAACTCAAATAACGTTATTAGTCTTTGACATGTAAATGATTACGTGCAAATATGACCCAGAAACTCGTTTGAAAACGTTAATTAAACTTTGAAAACAACACAAGTTTTCAGAAATGCGGAAGACGGCGGTGGTTAGGTTACCTGAACATTTTCTGTGAATTCGTAAAGTGAACTTCTGTAAAGTGACAAAATAAAGTCATTATTTTTTACTAACAAAGTCATTTACAAGAATATCCTGAGTTTTATGTGTAAAATATTTTGAGCTCAAAAAAATGCTGTAGAATCTGTATTAATGAACCTGAACTGTACTTATATATAGTCAATTTCACAACTTCAGGATTATATACCTGTACGTATGTACGTGTATAAATTCAATACTCAATATTCATACACATTCAAACTAAATGTTGTATGTAACAGAATACTTTCATAGCCTTTTTGTGAATGCTCTATGGTTAGGGAGGCTTTTTTTGTCGAAACAAAACGCTCTTTCAATTCAAAAGTCTGAGTACGATCTGACCGTACATTTTTGCAACTCTGGGGCTTAAGTCTTGCTTTTATTTCTCTATGAATCAGCAAAAAGGGTTGGGGGTAGCAGTAAAACATTTTATTCATTAAATTCCAGTTTGAGTATGATGTTTTCAGTCGCTTTAGAAAAGGGAAACTACAGAGCGTAGAGAAAGTATGCTGGTTTTATACGCTTATAAAGTTGTTACACATTACGAGGATAATATAGTAACAATAAATAGTTTAAACCCTCTTAAAATTAGCGTTAGATTCACAGTTTTTATTAGGATAAGAGTTATTTAAAGTTCCATCAATAATGTGTCTCAGTAGACTTAATATTATTATGTATAATTACAGTACCGTATAGCTATTATTATTAACAAGCATCCATTCTATAAGGTATATGCCCATATAAGTCAAATAAAAACTGGTTTTAAAAAACATATCTGTTTCAAGGAACAATGCCTTTGTTCCTACAGTTTATTACACTAATAGATTTGCATATTACACTGTGGGGAAGGGAGAAAATATTACCACACGCAAATATCTTATGGCTGGGCATAAAAAGGACTAAAGCGCATGAAATTACGTGGTTTGTCAACCGTAAGACGTGCTTGCTTCATGAATAAAGCTATAACTTACGATACAATGGAGCTTGAAAAAGGATTTAAGCGCTTATTACAGTACCAAAATCTCTCAGTCTGTTAGGGTACAGGCTAGTGTAAGTAGATTGGTGGGTCTAGGGTTTCATATGTTTGGGAGAATGTAAATGCTACGATTTGTCAACGGATAAATAAATAATATCGATCATAGCCGTTATTATTTCTTTATATAGCAAATAGCTTAGACAGTACAGTTTTCAGTATAAGTACAGTTTTTAGAATGTTGGCAATTCCCTATTATAAATATAAACTCAAAGGAGAGATTTCCTCATGCAAAGTTACATAAAGCATCAACTTACGCCTTCTTCGATTAAAAGAAATTACAAGTAGTTGTAACCTTTCATCTCTTTATAGACTTAAATTGACTATAATTACTCCTTAATCACCTAAAATCTTTCCAAAAGTAAAATCTTCGGCGTTAATTTTCAATCAGCAAAGTTAGCAATTGCGTTAATTGTTTCTTTAATTAAAAGCCGATTTCCTGGAACAGTTAGATTTATTGCCATTTGAGCGAAATGTTTACCCTTGTACTGTCGTAATAGTAAGGAATTAGCTTCGGTCGAATTATTCTCGAATAAATTCATAAGCCGCGTATAAAATGTCCTGAATTGAAAGCTTCCGGGTAGGATTTCAAGGATTCTTTAAGATCGCTTCACGCTTCAATAAACAGTATGGGCTTGTTAGGTTCGAGTTTGCATTTAATTGGACCCGTGGTAATGCTTAACAAGTAGTAAATACGAGGCCGAGATAAATAATTTTATTTTTGTATAGAGTTTTTGCCTTATTATTTTTATTTTTAGTTATTAATATTTTTATTTATGAACACACATAGCTACCGTATAACCCTAATGGTGTGGTCCAAAAGTTATTCACTTATGTCAAATACAGTAAATGTAAAGGTAACTTTATTATATAAAAACTTACGCGATAAGTCCCATGAGTTATTAATCATGAGTATAAATAGCGAATCTCTTATAACTATAACAACAAATGTATGTATAATGTATGTATTTGCGTCCTTTAATCCTTTTCGGGGTGGACAAAACCTCGGAGATAAAATATCTCCTAGGTTACTTTGTAGCATTAATACGTTGCAATGAAATAATGGTTAAGTTTAGTTACAAGTAGGTGTAATAATCTTCTGTGTACTGTAGTTATGCTATAAGTGATCAATTCATTTCTATTCAATTAAAATATTTGAATTCAATATAAGTACAATACTAGTACATAAAAGTAACGTAGAGATAAATTGACTGGTGGTTTTACAATTATGACTCTACCGTTCAGTTCTCTAGGAGGTATATATCTGTGGTTCTCATCATTCCGAAATGCGTGAAGGGACAGTAGTGACTATGTATGTTTATATAATCCTTTACCTACTATTATTGACCTTGATCTGAATAAGCAGTACTCTAATTACCTGAAAAAGAAAGAGTACATTATTATTGTTGAATATCTCAATAATTTACAATGTAAGTTTATATCTTATACTAAATAAAGTGCCTATATTTCCCAAATAAACATTAAACGTTAGCGAGGTAATTTATTTGAACTCCTAGTTCACAAATTAAATCTGTAAATTTATCTCTAAATTCGTTTGTTCCCTTTTTGCCAAGTTAATTTAATACGCGTTATACTGTGTTTCGACGCCATTAATTACCGGACAGTTAATTAAGGAATTCATTATTTATGTACGAGAACACACAACTTTACTTACGAATTTTGTTCAACATAGTAAGAAGGAGTATTGTTATACAGCTTTCACACTGGACATCGTAAAGAATAAATAGCACGACAAGATTTTTTATATCTGTAGGTTCTATTGAATATATGATATGATAGAGACTGGAAATAACCTATGTAATGATATTATCTATCATCTTCTTAAATGCTATCCATCCATGATCTCTGCCTAGCCCTCTACAGGGTAACGGACGTAATGTGTATGTAAGTATGATATCTACAATATAAATAATAAAACTACTGCGATACGTACTTATAGGTATATTACCGTTCGACTCTGTACTAATATTACGTTCATACGTCGTAAATATGAGCTATTTAATTCACGCATCGATTGACCCGAGCAGCAAACGGATGATTATGTTCCCCGGGGAGAAAGTTCCTTCCCGAAACTAATAAAGTCTTTGATCTATTCAAGGTTGTCATATAAATCGTTGGTATTTTGTTGGTATATTAAATGTTTTCTTATCATATATTAAATGCATATACGACATACAAGTTTTAGACGGGAGAAATCTTAATATAGCTTTAGTAAACATGAGTCCTGTGCTAGTCTGGGAAGTATGTAGAATACTAACTAGCTGCTGTCCTCTTTGTAACGTCGTAGGAGACGAATAAAGGACTAGGGGTAAATGCAATAAATTGGGCAGTGTGCTACCAACCTGTCACCAATGTTCCATATGACATCGCATCCCCCATATTTATGCTAAAAAGTGATCTAGGTGATATTAAATCACTAAGATTCTGTCCAATCCAAAAGGGATTGAAGAAAGTGAATGTATATGTATGTATGTATGAAATTTAGCTTTAAATCATATTATAAGTAACCTTATTATGTGTCCGCTGTTGTAGCCACCCCACACATGATTAATCAATCATAGATTCATACTTATTATTTACATTGACTTCTAGCGATACAAAGTTAACATTATCAATGTTAAAGTAATAAAACAATCAGCCTAAAACCAATTCAAAACATACTACAGTTTAAAAGTAAATAAATGAATTTGTCTTCAAAGTGACTCGGCTTTTTGTGCCAATTTCAATATACAAAAGTGCGAGGAAAAGAGTCGGGGCGAACAAAAACATTTCCGTGAGGTAACAGCAATATTAACTCAGGCTGGTACTTACGGGATTATACGACTTCCTTTTACTGGTTCTTAGGAGGGTATCGAAAAGGTGTTTTGCCTTATAAACAAGATCTTTGTAACAAATTCTGAATGTAAGAATGCTCTTTATTACCATCCTTTCCTAAACCAATCTTCATCTTCGTAGCTATTTCTCGGAACAGGTAATTGTTTGTGCTTGTAAATGGTGACATAGTTAGTAAACAATAACCAGCAAACCATGGTTAGTAGCCAGATAGTCAGCAACTAGTTGTTACGTTAGTTGCTGCCTATTTGGTGACTGTGGGTTTGATGTGTAATAAACAGTGACTCCACAGTTTAAAAGTTGGAGATATGAACCTTATGACTTCTCAGGTTGCTAGCCCATCGCCTGATAATTTTTTATTTACCCCTTGTCCCTAGTCGTATTCTACAACGTGCGGGAAAGAACATAAATGCCAAATGCTAATAATAATATAAATAATGCTTAATGCTATGGGGATGCTAACCAAATAATCCGATATAATTCTATGGACACCTCGAACCCACGTGTTGACCAGATAGTTAGTACTCAATGTGACAGGTGGTAAGCCATGTCACCATTTCCAAGCACTAACTATAACTGTTCGCAATTGCGGATATGGAAACCTGAACCTTTGACTACCCGCAAGGGTTAATGGTCGTGAACGCGTTTATTTTTGTTTGTTTGTAATCCGATATATAAATGACCAAAACTACTGAGTCATACGTTGCGTGATTTGAGTTTTTATTTATAAAATATTGGCAAAGAAATTATATGAGATAAGACCGATATGAAGCTTTAATTTAGAATATTCCACGAATAAACATAATATTGGTATGAGCAGAGTGCGATGTTGAACTAATCGTGAATATTGCATGTTGAAAATGGTAATTCGAAATCTCATTTGATTTCTAGACGACTCTGTGCGCAGGTAATCGAACTGTAGAGGTTGTTCTACAGAAGGTATTATATCGAATATACAAAAGACAGATAATAAAATATTCTATATACATTATCCATTAAGAGTTAATAATGTGCAAAAATTAATTTGCATTATTATTACACTTATGATTATTCTGACTAGCGATACAATATTAAAACAAACTAAGAGTAAAATAATAATTGATATTTACTGTTAAAGCCATAGTTATCAAATTAATAAGTTAGCATAGGTAAATTCACATACTAAATTAAAAGCATTTAGTGATATGCAAATAAAATAGCAGTCTTTAGCGAACCGTGTGCTTCTAATCTTTCCCGGCCACAGCATTCATAAACTTCAGAGGATGAAATCCAGTTTATGTATGCTACGAGTTCTAAATAATATTTATGCTCTTTCGTTTCAGTGACGTTTTAACTGAATTTATTGAATTGAAACCAATCATTGAATTGAAACCAATCATTGAATTGAAAACAAATTTTTTTTAGATAGGTTTTAATTTATCTGTAACGAGTCTTGTGTGTGTGTGTTTTTGGGTAGTAAAAAAACTAATGAATGTTTATATATCTTAATAAACAAAATATATGAATTTATGTTATGTATATAGTTTTGTTACATTAAAGTTATCGTTCACCATTCGGTATGCTTGCCGAGCTACAGATATTAAAAAAATCCTTAGTAGTTTTGATATTATTTTTTCAAATAATTTGTAGAAATATGTAGATTTGTATTATATATCTATCGACAGTTATGATCTCTGCTTCGCATCTTTAAAGAAATAGTTATCATAATTATTGATAACCTTATTTTATAAATGAAATTATAATTAATAACATACTATTAACATTTTTGGTGTGATATTTATTCAAAAGAACAATCAAGATAAGTTGTTTTAGGTATTATTAATCACATACATAGCTATTTCTTTGGCGACAGTTGTTAAGATTCTCACAATTAGTTAATTGGTCATAATTTAAAAGGAAGGTCACAGCTACCGTTGGAGACAGCAAAAGAAACTTTTATATACAAATATCAATAGTGTCTCGATTATAATGACTTTAATATATTAAACTTGTTTTTTGTCTCCGTTGTTTCTGAATATATGTCTTGAATATCAGTGAGTAAAACATCCGGGAATAGACACACTGTTTTCTAAACAATATTTAAAATAATTCTGTCTAATAATTGGGTTGGTAAAAAATAAGGCCTTCATAGAATATTAATGCTTAGGACCATAACCTCATGGGTATCATTAATTCACAATTACACTATAATATACATATATAAACATATTAAGGTAAGATTTAAATGATAACGCAATCCTGGTTCGTCACTCAAATCAACTCAAAGGTTTAACAAAGCCGTCGTCACAACTTCAATAACTAAGAGTGCATTACGTAAGGCTTTCCGATAACAGTGATGATGTTAAGCCGAAATCGAAATGGAATCCTAAATCCCCAACGGATAGTAATGAATGGTTAATTTGCTGATGAATTTGCGGCCTGGAGACAAGACAATATAATCATTTGAATTACTTTATATCAAATTACGAAACTGAGGGATGGCTTGCGCACATTAACTAATTGAATTTAATTTTTACCGAGAATTTTTAGGTTTTGTAATGTTGTTTCAAATTCTTGCACAATTATATTAACATCTATGTATATTCGTGCCTCTATTTCCTAATAGAATATGTAGGGCCTTCCATCGTCGACCTCGATAGATTCTAACACATCTATGTATCTTTCATATTCATTTATATTCTGCACCGCGATTTACATATTTTTTATTCTCGTACTCGTTTATCGTAGTTATTGAAAAACTAAAGTACTTTTTCGTTGTGAAAACATATTTCTATTGTGATACCGCTAACAACCTGATTTGAATAAGCCAAGAGTACAAACTTGGGTACTATTAAATAAGAAATGAGCTTAAATTGCCCTCCAGACTTTAGTTTATTGACTTGTTGTTGTATGAGAACTTATCTGTCCATTAGTTTACTTTGGCTTGTAACTTTTGGTTTCGCTTCTATTACAGTTTCACAAGGGGTGTTTAAAAATGCATAAAGGTTTCTGAACTTACACAAAAGTCGAGAGACGAAGCAATTAATATTTCAATTCGATGCAACAGTTTGAATATACAGTTCCAAAACAAAACTTGAGTTTGTATTACAGTTAGTAGCGATTTTGACTAACGTAAGGGTTATTTTTAAACACTCGCGATTTATACTCATTTTATTTACTATGTGGGACCGGGTCATATCACGATAAATAAATAAAGATATCTGATTACCTTTATTTTGCCCGACGTTTCCCATAGTAATTAAAATAAGGGTAAGTGATAATAAATGTTTTGAAAATCAGTGTCGACTTAAATATAAGACAAAATTCATTTTAATATTCATATGTATTTTTGTCAATCACCCTTACATCTTTTCAGTAGCTGGTCAATCTAGGAATGCAACATTATTTAAAAACAGACTAGCGTATTATAGCTACTAAAATTCGTAGCATACTACGGTAAAATATTTATAATTATAAGATTGGAAATTATGGAAAGGATATACCTACGTAAAACTATAGTTGATTATAATAATAAACTTTTTAAAACTATTTTCAGCTGAATATTGCCAACATAGTAACAGTATCATTATGTATTCGCCTCAAAAAGATGATTCTAAAGAACGTGAGCGCGCCACGAATATATTCAGCCACATACTACTTTTTACGACATCCCATAAAGAAGGGTCCGTGGCGTATTAATAACGAAGACTGTCAACTGTCACACAAATTTATACCTTGTTCAAAGTTATCGCTTTGGGCGATAAATCTTGCCTAAGAAGTTTTTGTAAACCCGGATTTTTGATTATGGTATAAATAAAAATGAAACATGATTAAATTGAACAACAAACAGTGGTTTTCTATACAACATTTTGTAATATTTTTTTCTTATAAATTGATATAAACATATCTGAACTGTATTTATAATGTATGCATCAATGAATTGTTACTATCAGTTCATGTAAACAATCCTCCTTATTTTTCAAATGACCAACTTAATTAATTAAAACAAATCTTAACTTCATGCTTTATTTCCTTGATCTCGAAGACATTGCTCGCTTCACATTTTAATTAATATTCTCGCTTCGTACGCCTCTAAGGAAAGCAATTAATTTCGGATGAATCATTCCTCAATTAAATAATTGAACACAAATATAAACGACTTGCTTAGTCACTTAATAAAAGTAAGATCAACAAGTAAATTAGCATTTTGATAATAATAACACACAGTCAAATATAACGTGACTATTCGTTGAGAAATAGTATAGTTAGAAATATAAGTGTATATCCTCAATTTGTAGAGTATGCGTTGTGTAAATGATTAAAATAAGTATTAATTTAAGGAATTATAAAACGACGAAAGACTTTAGTCATTCTGATCTATAGTTGCCTACTTATGCGAATTCATATCTATAATATGCGTTTAATTAAATTTTTGTAGCTGTTTAAATTAAGTACACTGTAGCTTAGGAATGCGTATATTAGAAATTATTTCATTTGCTGAAATTGGTGGTTAATCTAGAAATTGTTTCAACCCAAAACCTTTTAAGCTCAAAGCGTATCTACAAAGCCATTTAGATTTAAACCAGTCCGAGGACATCACGGGTTAAATATGAGACCAAACTTCTATAATATGAGATGCATAAAGAGCTTTTAAACGTTCTCTGAATTTTAATAAGATAGGACCAAAAATTTATGAACGCTATTTTAACTCATTTGTATTCTTAAAACATACGTATTTTGATGTAGACCTTATTCTTAAACCGTATAAAATTTTATGATATGATAACCCGGTTTAAAATTAAATGTCGAGTTACTGTTATTTTATTTATTATTACGCTAAAATTACATGAATGTTATAATCGTGAATTTATGTAGGCTTTTGCTAACTTGCAAGAGTCTAGCAACAACAATCCTGAAGTGGGTCTTATTGTATTAAACTAGAAAATAATACAACCAATGTTAAAATATAATTTATCACAAATATAATAACTACTTATTTAATGGATATTTTACGTTAATTTACACAGATACAAACTCATTAAAACCATTTCATTTTTCAAATATGAATTTGCTTTAAATCGACTAAAGCGATATCAAAACTTAATAATCTTAGCAGTTTTAATACCATTTTTGTATTGGACGTAAATGTAGATATATATCATTGGACCACTCTAAATCTAATGTTCTGTAACTAATGACTAAAGTACTAGCCATTTTGAGATTTAGTTCCATTGAAAGTGCACTAATAAATTTAGACAGGTTTTTCTTTACAGCATTGCATGTTTAATATATTATGCTTAAATTTGTATTGAACCCACTTGGGCGGTTGTGTTAGTTTATTAGTGAATTTACAAAATGTTCATCGTATTATCTTTTATAATTAATAATCCTAATAGAACAAAATTATAGAGCAAAATGGAAGCTCTGAGATAGAAGATGCGGATTTTTCATGCCTCTGCACCGTGACCCAAAATTAACGCTATTTAGGTCAACAATTTTTATAATTCTCGGCTGATCCTCCTAATGAATCACCCGTCAGTAACTGACATGAACACAGCAACGATCTTTTTGAATATTTTGATTTAAAGCATGGTATGCTTAATATTTTGTATCTAAGAGTTGTTAAAGTAATTTTACTCATAGAATAAATGGTGTTAATACAATACCTAATCAAAATGTTTTCATAAAGTATCTTTAAAACATTTCTTAGATATGTAATACGTGGTCGTAAGTACAACAACATAAACACGCTTTTACTCAGTACAGGTCTACTTAAGAAGCCGCTGTCAGTGGCAGTAGTAATAAAAATTCTCAAAGTACGTCGTCTTAAAGAAAATAGTATCAATTTGTCCACTTCAAAGAAAATTCTCGGTCTTTTAGGAGCAAAGATGTGACCTTTTTGGAAAAAACGATCAAGTCTGTGATGAGACAAGGCATCTTGGATCTTATTCCCTCAGCACACTGCGCTGCCGGGAATACGGGGAAATCATTTTAAATTCCGATCTTAAACTATTCGTTCATTCTAGAAGGTTACAGAAAAAGTATGATATATTAAGGGTAGGGTAGGGTCAAGCTCTATACTAATTAGACGTATGACGAAGTAATTTTTGTACGTTTATATATCTTAACTCCGATCTTGGGTTACTAGAATAATATTATTTAAGTCTGGCATGTTAGTTACGTTTATACATATATATACCAAGATCCCTGTTCACTATGATAATATTATCAAAACCTGGCACCACAGTTATACTCTATAAGAGCATCCATATACATAAAATAAAACAAAAACAAAGAATAAACTCTGATAAATGACGCTTCCCCTAAAACCATATAGGTCCGTTTTCCGGGACATTTGATAACCGGGCGATGAGTTCCGGGCCGGACTCAGCCCTGATTACGACACGGCTATCTGGGCATATACACGGATGTAGCTGAAAAAACATAGAGCATAATACAAGCGATACTCGAATTAGCATAAGGGTGCCTTAATTAAGCCTTGACGAAAGCTTTTATACAGTGTATGTTCGTACGCGGTGTGTTGTATTGGTGCACGAATTTCAGTGTATTTAGTTAATGATTGTTAAATCTACTTTATCAACTTATCCCTTAACTGGTTATAGTTTTTGAAAGAATATGCTGTGGGTAAATGGAATCTGTTGGGCGATGGGGTTAAAACTTTACCATTGTTCCATGTGACATTACTACCCCAATTCACGCTAAAAAGTGACCAAGGAGATGTTTTCATGTCTTTGATTTTTTGTCCACGTGAATTTATATAAGTCATTAAACTAATTCATCATTCGTTAAAACTAAAATAGTTGTATATAAGTTGAATATATTATCAAATTAATAACACACTTCAGAAGCGAATGCTAACTATTTAACGCGTTCCTAAAATGAGTTGCTATAAAGTAAAAACTTGCCTTTTTGTTTTGATTGATTACCATCCCTTTTAATTTCGACCTTTCATAACAGTGAGGGTCTGCGGTCGGAATAGGCTAATTAAAGTTAATTTACCAAATTTACTGAGCTTTCAGCTAGCTAGGTGCTGGTAATCATTAATTTCATTTATACTTCACTTTATTTCTTGTTATAATCTTGTGAAGGAAATTGGAATGTGACTGAGACGAATAGACTTAAAAGTAGGTTTGATCAACACATATGTGTATTATTTATTGAAGCGTTTACCTAACAGTCTTATTAAGAATATATTTCATAAATAGAATATACGAGTATTACAAAAACGTAAAATATATGCAGTTGTTTAGATTTGTACATCCATTGATGATAATACGAAACGACATTTTACTAACCCAAAAAACTTACTACTTTTTTGCCCTAAGCACAACTTTTAACTACTAATATGTCTCACACAGTTTACACAAGTTCACAAATTAATTAAATAACCAAATTCTTTCCAATAATTCATTGAAACTTCAGAAACAAATCTTTGAATTATATACAACTTCTTTAGAATTAGAATGAGCATAAATTCTGAATATCTTACAATTCTTAGAAAAGTATTTTTTTCCAACATCCCCAGATAAACGTCCTTGAAACGGAGACAGATCATAATATTAGAATGTCATCGTGTTTACCAAGACCGAATGAAACACAAGGTCAACCGATGCTAAAGTTTGGACACTTGTAAGTAATAAATTGAATTTATGACTCAGACTTATTAGAGTAAATAAAATATTTCATAACTGTATATGTTTTATATTCCCATTTTTATTACACTAAGACTTTTCAAATCAAATGATATTTTTAAATTGAGTAAATTTATATTTCTATCATTTTAACGTGTCAAATAAGTTTATCAGCAGTTAGGTAAGACAAGTCTTAGTAGACGTATAATGGAACCAAATATACATGTACTATATGTCGTAGCTTAGTAATAGAATTGAATATATTTACATGTTGAGATGTGCGTAGGCATTCCCTTGGGCTTAAATTCATTCAAGGCTCTATATCCACGTAGGTATTGAACATCTTCTGTGTCGAATTCCGAAGCGTTGTTCCATCAAGACATGCCAATCATTTCTTAACGATTCTTGTTCGCATTCTTGGAATATTGTGGAAAAATTCCAAACTCTGAACGTGGCCTTAATTTTGGCATCTAAAATTATAGTTGGTTCCAAGAAATGTAAATGCAAACAATATATTGAAATATGATTCGCAGAAAACTATTTTATTAATGTTTAAAGTTTCGAAATATACGAGCATATTGAGCTTTTGGTGACAGTTTGATATACTCATAACATGAATGGATAGAAATTCGTGTTATACGTAGTATCATTTATTTAAAGGTATTAACTATTCACAATAAAATATTTAGATACTGATATGAATATTGTAATAAAAGAACACTTAAACCA
Organism: Leucoptera coffeella; assembly: GCA_030578115.1. NCBI lineage: Eukaryota > Metazoa > Arthropoda > Insecta > Lepidoptera > Lyonetiidae > Leucoptera > Leucoptera coffeella. The sequence continues at coordinate 177,705 of JAMBLF010000321.1, read as the reverse complement.
CTAAACGTATTATGTCAAATAAGTAAAAATATGAACGAATTTACCTTCCTAATACGAAAAAAGTAAGCAATCTTGCTAGCGCCGCCTTGAAAGGTTACGTTGATAACGTATACCATCTATTCTTTTTAACAGCTCCAAAACCCACTTATTCACGTAGCTTTTAGCAAGAGTATAAGTATAAATTGTGGAGGTGAAATTTATGTGGCTGCATCTAGTGAGGCGAAGCGAAATAGCTGTCGGAGAAAAGTTACAAAAAGGAATCTTCACCTTGCGTCTCACTTAAAATTTAATACTAATGCCATCTATACTATTATCTATGTTCCTAATATTTAGATGAATGCAAATTTGTACATCTGTCGAGCTTCTCAAAGGGATATGAGACTCCCTTTGATTAAATTTAGTAAGCCAGTTTCACTTCGTTTGCATTGATAAACTTATTGCTATGAGCTCTCATTGGCCAAAGTACTATTAATACTATCCTTTGGTAAGATTAGTTCTTGGTACTATATGGAGGTGAAAACACTGTGTGATTGGTCTTACTAAATACTCATACAATAATTATTGCCGATCTTCAAACGACGTCGTTTTGATGATTTTTTTTATATCAAGCAAAGAAGAGCGCAAAGTATTACAAAATATCAAGATATACGTACAACGCTATTTAATAAATAGATCTATCGCAAGTAATCAACTTTGTACTGAAAATGTTTTTGGACTTGATATTATTTCAATAAGATCTCACTTCCATATATCTGCTCAGTTAATATACATATCTTATATCTATGCAGCTCATTATATCTAACCAGTATTATAATTATTAACTTACAATTATGCATAAAATTCTGATTATATCAAATTCCAGTAATAATACATACTAAAGCAAAATACTGCCACTCAATCAGCAACATACTAACTCAGAATTACCTCAATAACTTTACATGCATTCCCATCGCACTGAAACCGACATTCTAGGAAATTAGTATCTAAAAGCACCGAGTAGGGAAGGCCCCTATATAGTCTCTCTTGACTGATAAAGGGTCTTTCAAAAGGGTGCATGCGCTGAGAGCGTCTCACGTATCTGTAACTTTGAAGTATTCTCTAAGACTCGCACACTCAAAGCACTTACTCTAGAAAAATCTCAGGCTTCTAGCATAGATATGCACCCGTCCATTATCACTAAACGTGGACCTGATTGGTTGGTAAATAGATTAATTTATGGATGGTAAACAAGAAGGAAGTTAGCAGGAATAAGAAGTTTAATTAAGCATCTTAATCTTAAATGACATGTTTTCTTTTTTAAATCAGTGTAAATTAGTGGTTGCGTCTATGTTTTTTTAAGTTTTTGATAACAATACATACAGAGAATATTGCAGTTATTGAATAATACTTTGGTTTCGATTACTTGCAGTGAGAGTGTTGAAAATAAAGACAAAATAGTCTTTTTATGAATTCATTTTAACATACGTTGACTAAATTATTTTGTTATAATTTCGTTACGATTAAGATTAATATGAACACATACCATACAATAGATACACGAAAGTAGATTCTCCGAACACCAAAATTGCCTATTGAATTCCAAAGCCAATTAGATGCACGAAGCCTGAACTAATTTCCTGCTGATAGTTACGTCAAAGTTCAATCGCTAAAAATAGTGATCGTAATCACTGTATTGGGTGCATTATCATAATAGAGTATAAAGGAAAGTAGGATATCCATTTTTTAATCACATAGATTACGCCATATGGTATTTAGTTGCTTCTTACAATATATAGTTTGTGGTACATAGTATAAATAGATAGATTCATATACAAACATACAATAAATAAATGGATACAAGTTGTTGTTATGTTTTGATGACATTGACTTTGAATTATCTTTTAAAGAAGTCGAATTTATTGTGTAAAAAAATCCATTTACACATGTGCGGGGATCGTACCCGAAATGTTCATTACCGAATCACTACCTAGCTATAACCTCATACTGAACACATGCTCGTAATACTTTCGTGTCCTTGTATCCTTTGGAAAGTTTTGGGGACATACTCGTAATATTATATTACTGATCTTTGGAAAGTTTTGACATCAGGATATTTCTATACACGTATGAGCGCTAATCTAGATAATCCGATAAAATTCTAACCAGATGCCGTTTTCAGCGGTATTACGTGCTCGTAAGAAGCAATTATGGGACCAAGAACCAATGGTATGACACCAAGAGTACATTAGGCGATGGACTAGTAACCTGTCCCTAACTGAATGAATTAAAAGTGACCCGTTTCCAAGCCAATGCCTGCGCTATTCCCCTCTGAAAGTAATCGCTGTTTCATAGGTTGCTCGCTGCCTTTGACTAGTTTTATTGCCCGATAACCTATTTAATAGAGGGCTGGTGCTACTGAAGTTTACAATTTATTACTCTCACCGATTTTTATCGCTTGATTTTTAGTTGTTCTCAACTTTTTGTATAAATCTCATACAGCGCTACGGATATTATCTGAAAAGGTTTCTGGGTTACTAGAATAAGGTTGTTTAACGTTAGGTAAATTGTGTACATAAGGCATTTTAATAAAACATGTTAGTAACAGAAGAGAATTGGATTCTAAAACGAGTTACAATACTATTTTCGTTCCTATTAGAAGAGAAAGGGAAAAAAAGAAAACAAATGGGTTCGTCGGGTCAAAAAATACAAGGAAAAAATTCCAAGAATTCCTTTCTCTAACAAATATCTATTCTTAGACAGATAAGTGGTATTCCCTCGCGACGGGAACATGCAAAAACAATTGCTAAGGCCCTGACACAGTTTCTTCTTCGATCACACACACTCATATTTTTACATATTCCATTTGGTTTAGCTTTATCTCCACAGATAATAACTAAGGCACGTTTAGATATAAATTTCGCCATGGTTACACGAGATTTGGGGTGACATTATTGCAAAAATACATATATTATTAGAAAAGGTACAAAAGTGAATAAGAAGGGGTATAATCAGGTTATGCTCAGTTGTTTGGGGCTTGACTGTGTATCAGATAAAATCCTGCTTGAGCATGTACCAATGGAATAAAGTTTAATTAATTTCGATGTACATTTTCTTAATAAAAATACATTTACGAAATGTTTCGACTACTACGGTTAGGAAACATCCTACCTCTTCCCCGAACAGGTAATATTTAGTGCTTGTAAATGGCTACTTCGCTTACCACCTGTCACATTGCATATTGTCTATTTGATCAACACGTTGGTTTGAGGTGGCCATAGAATTACTACCTTCGCAATTGCGGAGAGGGTCAAAAGAACCTCTGACTACCCTGCAAGGGTTTAAAAGTGGTTTATTTTTTGCTACAGATAACCCAGGTAATTAATTATGGTTTAAAAACTGCAGTCGTGACAATCCCAAAGAATCATTATCATAAAGTATATGTATGAATCACAGTGTGCATCTGGATTGAGGGCCCATTTTTCAAATATTGGACAATCGAAATGAAACTCACAGGGCATTTAGTAAAGAATTAGTAAAAACTATAGCATCTATTCTTAAATTTCTTAAACTTGAAACAAAACAGTTATTGTCAAAAAACTGTGGCCCTCAATCCTGATGCCAGCATTTTCTAGATCTCGGAAAGTACGAATCCTGGGATAATGCTGTTTATTCGAGGATTTAGTAAAGAATTTCTTAAATAAATTAAGAAAATCTCAAATCTCAAAAATGCGTTAAATATAGGTTTAGGGCGATTTTGCTATGGCCCTCAGTTCAGAGATCGCTGACTTTTGGAATCATCAAAAAATGAACATTTCTATACAAAAAGACTAATGTAACTTATATTATCTTGAAGCTCAATGGCTCAATGAATTAGTAAAGAAGAAATAACGATACAAAAGCGAATAGTTTAAGAGAAAAAGAAATTTGAATTTTCATCTGACGTACAAACTGAGAGCCCTAAACTTTCGGCGATATTGACTAAACTAAGCCATCTACACTAGCGTACATAAGGATGACTAATTTTACTAATTTTTTACTAAATCTGTGCAATATTTAAATGCCTCTAAATATCACATTTTAAGAGGAAAATGATTTTGATTATTTATATAGGAGAAAATTCTGTAGGGTGACTATGTTATGTGAAAATAAAATATGTATATGCAAGTATTTGACGTGTTCTTGTAGTATATTGTAGCACAGATGGATAATTGGGGGTTTATTACGCCTAAATATCCCATGCTAGCAGGGACGAAAAAAGAATGCTAGACTGCAGCCGATATCTCTGGCATGTTGACTGAGGGGCTGGGTATAAATGCAATTTATTTGACGACCTCCGTTGCATTGTCGTTATATTGCTCTAAACATATGTTCACAATATTCTCAATTATTTGTTTTACAACATCGTAATATGCAACGTATATAAAAATGTTTTATATGATTTTCTATATCGTCTTTGAAACAGGATAACTTATAAAGTGTTTTTATAAAGTGACTTTTATCAAGCCTAATCAATGTAGCAGGTGAAGATGTCGTTTTTTATTACAACACACCCAATAAGTGATGAATATATTCTTTTATACTACAGTAACAGCCGATAAAAAAAGCCGACGAACCGTCAGTAGGGCACGTGACCTACACATTTAACCCATTGTTTTAACCTTTTAGAAATTGACGCTGCATTGTGTGAATATCTTTTTTTTTCATTTATTCATTGTGTGATATTGTGTGAATATCAGGCCATAGAATTTGTAAATAATTATTGTTTTTATCACTTCAGACTAGTTACAAGAAATTTTATTTTAGCTGTGTAAGATAAGTTAATATGGTATTTTATATTTCAACCTTTCTGTAAATTCGACGTAGCTCATTCATTGATGGATTGATTCTGTATCAATGAGTACGAATTTCAAAGCCTGGAACATGTACTATTATGGATATTAAATTTTCTATTTGATTGTTTGTGTTGTATTGTGATTGGATAACTTGTGCTCCGCAATTGTAAAGATGATTACTCGAACCTGAAAACCCTGCAAAGATTAAAGTCACGAAAGTGTTTGTTCTGTCTGTATACTTTTATATAGTTTACTTTTAATTTATTTGGTGATTCCGGTTTCTGCGGCGTTACAGATAGTGTGTTGTATTGTAGCTAATATCTTTGAATGTGGTTATTGTCAATAAAGTGCTAATGATCTATGTTTATATTTCATTAATAACATTTCTATTTATTTTTACGCAACAAATAAAGCCGTAACATAATCGTCATATACCTCGTACATACCCTCAAAGACACGATAATATTTCATAAGTCAATTTTTAGCATAAATAAATATTAGGGTTGTAATTGACACATTACAGAACACAATATTTCAAGTTTTCAAATTGACTTTCAAAGGATACATGAATAAATAGACGATTGACACACTGATTCTACTTTCAAACGGACTGGTCACTATCTCCACCATAGATAAGTGTTTGATGACTTTGCGTAGGCAATTTAACCTCCAATCCTAGCTACTTTGGTTCATATGTATCTTTGTATTTGGTTCGGGACGTCGAATACTTTTTTATATTTACACATAACATAGTCACCCTACAGAATTTTCTCCTATATAAATAATCAAAATCATTTTCCTCTTAAAGTGTGATATTTAGAGGCATGTAATATTGCACAGATTTAGTAAAAAATTAGTAAAACTAGTCATCCTTATGTACGCTAGTGTAGATGGCTTAGTTTAGTCAATATCGCCGAAAGTTTAGGGCTCTCAGTTTGTACGTCAGATGAAAATTCAAATTTCATTTTCTCTTAAACTATTCGCTTTTGTATCGTTATTTCTTCTTTACTAATTCATTGAGCCATTGAGCTTCAAGATAATATAAGTTACATTAGTCTTTTTGTATAGAAATGTTCATTTTTTGATGATTCCAAAAGTCAGCGATCTCTGAACTGAGGGCCATAGCAAAATCGCCCTAAACCTATATTTAACGCATTTTTGAGATTTGAGATTTTATTAATTTATTTAAGAAATTCTTTACTAAATCCTCGAATAAACAGCATTATCCCAGGATTCGTACTTTCCGAGATCTAGAAAATGCTGGCATCTGGATTGAGGGCCACAGTTTTTTGACAATAACTGTTTTGTTTCAAGTTTAAGAAATTTAAGAATAGATGCTATAGTTTTTACTAATTCTTTACTAAATGCCCTGTGAGTTTCATTTCGATTGTCCAATATTTGAAAAATTGGCCCTCAATCCAGATGCACACTTATTTATGCTACCACTGTAAATTTTCATAATTCGTAAAAAAATAAGGTAGAGAGATAAATGAACATTCCATTATGAAAATCTTTTACAATATGAAAATTTAAGATACAGTTATGTAAATATACTTGAGTATACTTCAGAACACAGTAAAGTGGCATACTTTAACACCAATAGATCATTGAAATAAAGATTTACAATTAAAACACTGTATGAATGTGTTTTGAATGTCACTCGTATTTTAAGCATGAAGCATATTTATCATGTTACCTACATATTTAATCCTAACTGGCACTGGGCAAAAAATCCTGAAAGCCGGAGTTTCTTGTTGGTTCTTCTCCTAGCCAGGGCTTCCGAACCAACGGTAGAATTTGACTGCTAAGAGGCAACCAGTGTCAGTCAAATGTTTTGACTTTCAATGTATGTACTGTACTTGTACTTATGTTGAATAAAAACATTTCACTTTGACTTTATACAGTTCATGATCTCTAAAAACAAAAGTGGTATATTCATAGACCCGTTCACAATATCTTAACAAATGTTCTCGTATACTATAATTACCTAAAGAACTAGGTATATCCATTATCCAACATATGTTTTAAGACACATCGACCAAATTAAATATATTTAACATACTAAAAAGCGTTCCCTATACGTCATCAGCATAGAGTTTCGTCGAGACGCGTGCCATCCACGTGCCATAACTGCGTCGCCTTCTATTCTCACATTCTCACAGACCTTCACATTACATATTTCAGCCTCATTCAATACTTGATTAGATACTTTGTGTTATTGGACCGTGTTTCGGGAATAAATATTGTATGGGTAAGTACATGCATATGCATAACGGTTTTAAAGGAACTTAGAGTGGCAATCGGATAATCATCAAAGTTCTGGGACAAATGGAAATTTACTTTTTACCCGAGACGTCAATCATGTCACCATGAACAGTAACTCACTGAAATTTACAAAGTTACAAGCATTTATATAAGTATAAATGTATTTGGTGTAATGTTAGAACAAAACAAAATACATATTTTTATTGCATTGCGACTTAATCAAATTTGTTCTTGATAGTACATTTATTGAAAGTTGTCATTCGTAAAAACCCCAGTGGTAATTTACAACTAGAGCTATAAGAAACTGTAAAATCTCATAAAGGTACTTAGAATGACTCTTAACAATGTGTTCGTTGAAGTACAGTACAGTCCCTTTAGTGCAAGCGGGTGTGGTATCGAATCAAGCAACTGGCGAACATCGATACCACTTCCTGGCCAATATTTATTTCTTCTCGGATTCCATCAAACACGAAGCCTGTTTACAATCTCGACACATGCGTCGGTACGCGTCCACCCCAATTTCGCTTTATATCCCGGCAAACAATAGTGTACTGAACAATAGTGTTGGCCTGCGCATCTGCTCGATTCGATGTTCTGATTGGTCGAAACTCGGCGCGTGCGGGCACCCCTAATTCTGATTTTGAAAGCACTGTCACAAAAATCGATATCACACTCTCGAGTAACGGTTAAATCGCATGCCAGTAATGGCATTTTTTTACACGCAGCCGTTTTTCTAATAAATTGGGATTAGCGAGACTCTAAAGGATCTGGGATGAATCATTTGTTTTTGAGCTTTACTTTAGCTTGTAAAGGTAAAATAAGCAAGCTCAATAGGTATATGAATGCTCTTATAATACAAGTAAGGTATCATACATATGTGTTTTAATGCGTATTTTGGTAGTGGAGTATAACAAAAATTTTAATAAAAGGTGTTTCCGATAATAACAAATAAATAAAAGGATTCTTATTGGTATAATTTTCAGGATATCATAAAATACTTTGCGTTAAAGCTACGTACCAGCAAAGTTTTTATGTGTTGATCGTGCCTTTTATCTATGCAGATGCAATCTCATTGAAACTTTTGTTTCTATACACTCTCATGATATAATAAAATACCTATTTCATTGATAATGGTGGTACACCTTTTGTTTTATCCCCTTGAATGAAGTCTCTTCATGGGAGCAGTTGTGAGCAAACTCAAGCTTTGGTTCCCACAGGTAAACGACTAGGTTTTGGTACAGAGTGCGTTGCTTAGTATAGTAAGACATATAATTTTATGCGAATTAGAACTACTAATTTAATTTATTTTTATTGACATGAGTTATAATACTTTGTAGTAGCGTATTCTCTTCGGTAATTATCTGTACATGTGCTCATATATTTTTGTACGTTAACCTATGTTTGAATATAACTTTCGCAATTGCGAAGATGGAAACCTGAACCTCTGACTACCCCGCAAGGGTTAATGGTCGTGAATGCGTTTAACCTATGTTCTGTAAGGACCCAAAAAATATGAATTACATTTTATTCTCCTGATTAATTTTAGTATAATTTAATTGAGGTTATATTTTATTTTACAGCTTTTAAACTTCAGCTTCGCTTACAATGTATTCTCAAAGCCCATATTAGCTCAATTCATATAGTGTCCACACAATTCTGCTTCCGATTGTCCGTCCGTTGCCGAAGTGTCATCTACACGCGGTGAGTTCTCACGTAAAAGTATCCCACACTGTTTCCTGTACAAAGACCACTCGATATGCTTGTTACATACATGCAGATGGTTCAATACTGTACTGGATAGCATACTACTTTGGGTAGTAGAACTTTGTGTCAACATTATTATACTATATTGGAAGTGGTTCTGACCTTCAAGATCAAAAGTTGGCATAGTTATAGGAAGTTAATGGTTACTAGTCTATAAAATACACCTACAGTTAACATATTTCATCGAACTCCATTGAAAATGCATGATGTATGCGATGTATTAGACAGCAAGAACAATTTTGAATTCTAGCCCTAAATTAATAATAAAATAAAGAAATAAGCACTAAGAAAGTAAATTGTCTCATCTTATTTTAAACGTGAATATGGAGTTATATAGGAAGGTTAAGTAAATGTCTCTTAATCCCTTCAACTTGATAAATTTTCATCACAATTCTCTTAAGAATATCTTTACATAACATATGCAAGTCATTTACGATTGTTACTCATGCCTCAACCTACCCCATAAGGAATTTCACTAGTGCCGCTTTGTTGATTGGTAATCGATATGGCAGGTAAGTACTTCCTGACTCCATTGCCCTGAGCACTGAGGGTTGATGGCACCGGTAGTCAGACAGGGTGCGCCTGCGCATCTACCGCACCCACTGGGACCGTAGAATTTGGACTATGCAATAAGATTTTACTATAAGTATAGACGGAGTGAAATACAATGCAGACACAGAGATAATTTAAAAATAATATATGTATGTAAATAAGGATAAATTAAAAGATAGAGACACGATATTTACATTAGATATACATACATAATTATTTATCATAATTGGCTACCGACTTGGGATATTGCTTTAAGTTTGTCGGATGTGTTTACTTTTTTAATAGTATAGTTTTAATTAGTATTACAATATTGCAATATCTCTCCTAATTAATACTGACCATGCACTCTATTAAATTTAATATGTTGCGAAGTTAAGCAATGTTGCTGATCCATCAACTGGTTGTAGTCATTTAAATAGAAAATAAATTAACGATAACTACGATAGTCAAATAAAGATGACATCCTTTAATAACCAAACTACAGGTCAAGTAAGTATCGCTCCAGTGTAATGGAGTGCGTTCTTCCGCCGACGCATGCGCGTGAGCAAGTGGGGCTTCGCAGTTCCGGTTACTATATGGATACAACTACCATAGGTAAAACCAAGATAACCTAAACCGTATTACAGAAGAACCAGTTCAAAAACGCAGTTCTTAATAAACTGGTTTCCTAGCATTTAGTAAATTGGTAACAATTTTTAATAACCATTTTGTAATAAACTCTAAATGAACTAGCGTTGATACAAAATAAAGATCTTATTAGATTGGTTGTGTAGAGAATATATTTGAGGTTGTGGGCACGTGTTGTTCCTCCGGACATTGTCACCACTAGACCTCGCAACTGGTGTCTCATGGGATTTTAGTAGTATATAAAATAGAACTATTATTGGGTAATGTTATTCACGATATAACCATTGTTCCTCCCAGGCATATCTAAAGTATGCATGTACGATTACCGAGTAATACACGAAAATATGTATGTGATTTACAAAATATTTATCCTATGGCGAGTTGGTGAAATTTCCGCGAAACAAGGGGCCTAATTTGAGAGTGCTGGCTGTTGCATTCAGACATTGGCAGTTCCAGCAAACAATTTAGTCGAATTATTATATAACAGCCACACTGTACAACATTAATTGAATATTCAACAGAGGCAATGCAATTATAAGCATACCATCCCAATGGTGTAAAGTCACAGATAAAGCCTGAAAGATTAAGAACACTAATGTGACTACAAATTGAATTTTATAGGTATTTTTTTGTGAGTTGGTGTAGTATATGTTTTGTATTTCTTTCTCTCTTCAAGTAGCAGAAGAAGAGATTAAAAACGGCAATAAGAAGACCATTATCTCTCGACAGGTAAACAAAACAAGGTTCTATAGACCTTTTCCGTTATTATGGATTAGGAAAGTAGGTAAGAGGAAGAGGATGAATTTGTCGGTTTCTAGACATATGGATACACAAACGCATATAATGTTAGTGTTACGACTATTATCTCTTTTGGTATATCCAAAAATTTCAAACAGTTATTAGAATGTTCATTTAGAATACATACCGTAAATATCTACGTAAATCTTTATGATGTTTACATATTTTTTAACTGCTGAATTTATAAACATCTTACTGTGTATGATGAATAACTAAACGGGACTTATATTATATATGTATATTATTAATCATGAGTATAAATCGCGAATCTCTTAAAACTATAATCTTACTGCGTATCAGTAATTATTATCCTTATCTATTACAACACTAAGATTATGAAGTACATACAAAGGCCTCATCGGAGAGGCAATATCATTGTCCTTGAATCTAGAGCCTCTTGGGCGGAGGGCGGAGCTTATCTCGACTGGGCGGCGTCAGGGCGGGCGGAATTTCGTCCGCCCAAACCAATTGCGTTTTATTCTTTTGAATCAAAAGTTTGTATAAATATTTTTGCAATTTTTTCAATGTTAACATGTAGTTAAACATGTAAGATGTAACGGGTACTTGAGGCTGTAGATTGTTTCGCAGACATAATTGGACATAATTGCATGGACATTTTCTACTTACTCTTAACGTCATGTTTTTCCATATCTATATATCGGTCATTTATTATGCTTAATACTCTATGCTTCAGAACATTACATACGTAAACGCCTTCTGAGCTATTCATATTAATATATTAAAATATCGTTGGTGAATCTGCTTTAAGTACATGTACGAGTACAACGGAATAACATTAAAAGTCAAAAAATAATTGCTTAATGTTTCTTTGATAATTATTTAATGTAATATAAAATAGGTATGTACGACTGAATCAGAAATAATAAACGAATTGTTTTATAACAGACATTACTCAAGAATTTGTATAGCGTAAAAATGACTAGAGCGTCTTTTATTGTAACAAAATTTCCGATAGGCAAAGGTATTGTAGTATGTGAAATATTGAAAACAATATAATAAGCATTTCGAGTTTATTCTTAAAAGATACTCGAACATTACTATCAGTTACCACCTCCAAACTTGATTACAAGGGACATTAAAATATCTCCTCTATTATATATCAACATACTTAAACCTGAATGGTATTAATTCAATGTTGTCGATTATTGTGTATCGTCTATAATTCGTAATAGCCTGTTGTTTAAGGTAAATGCTCCAACATCATTATAGAAATGTAAACAATGTGACATCGCCTTGAACTGATGAACTCGACTTTTCATTGATGCGGGTTTAATCAACTGAGCAATAATTCAATGATAATGCAAAGTCAGTTGACTACTCACTAAAATAGCTTTACATAACAACAGGTATCCAAGTACTGAATCTCTTATAACTGAAAAGTTAGAAACCATGTTTTGGATTATTCTTAACAATAATTGTAGTATACAGAAACCTGGTTTTTACGACTCATATTAAGTTTACCGAGTATGTAGCAATGCAGGCTAAAAAATAGTGATTATTTGTTTAGAATTGTACAATTTATTGTTATTAATACTTTGTATATACAAAAACAACCAAAATTTAGATTTTTTATGTTTATGTAAATGATTAAACTTAATAATTCACAGTTGTGAATTTCAATTCTACATATTAATTAGAAATATGAAATTGATCGAATTCTGGTAAAGCGTATTTCACTTTCTGAAATAAAATTCTATTTAGATAAGGTTTCATTACTCTAATCTCTGTACAAGTCATACTCTTTCCTACCTCAACTAAAATTCCTTTACCATCCCACAACCCATTAATCAGCAAGACTAGATAAAGCTGCGTTCACAACGTGCGTGACGGAATAAGTACGATGACAAATTATGCATTGGAGTCCCGACAATGCCACTGCACCTTGTCGAACACCCTTCACTATTGCTAGGGGTGGAAACGGCCCGTGCCACAACTCCAGGGTGAGACAGTCCTGTCCCGACCGCCCCATAGAACGGACGTGCCAGTCACCCCAAACTTACGTAAAACTTTTCGTGCTTCAAAAAGTTCGGCCGCGTCCCGGGGCTTAGTCAGCAAGGATCTTACAGCAGGTATGATTCATTTCAAGTCTTACTGATTAGTTCGGTTCACCATAGAAACGCCCTACCTGAGGGAATGAGGGCTTTTTTATGTGCAAGTGATTTAATAGTTTGTTAGGGTAGGCTTTCATTACTTGATTAGTATTTTTTTTAGTATTTACTGGGTGGATAACAATATTTTTTGACCTGGTACTTTTTACTTTTTGCATAAATATTTAAATAATCTGATAATTTAGTATATTTCTAAGAGTATGTTTTTTTTAATTAACTGTTTCTCCTGGAGTTTTATCTTGTTTCTTTTTTTATAATAATGTGATATTTCTAGTCCCACAATATATTTATTTACGTGTTCTATTATTCGAGCTTTGGACTTATAGTTATTTAAATCAAGTATACAGGTAAAACACTATTTCTACATTCGATATTCAAAAATATCTATTTATCCAGTGTTCCAATAATCCACTCTTTTCATTATACTCGTATGCAGTAGCTTCATAAATCTATTGAAATTCAGGTGAATTTTGCTTTAACCCCAGTATTAAAATGCTGTTATAACTAGAATATTTTATAGCGATAAACATTTACAGTCTATAAATTATTTTATTCACTGTAATGTTCCATTTTATGTGTGTTATAACTCATTTCATAATTAAGAATACTCATAACTAACAGTTTTTTAATTATATATGTAATGTCCTGCTTTGTTTAATTTAACACAGGATAATTCATCAAGTAAATACTAGAATACATTACACATGATTAATAAGTAACGGGACTTATCGTGTATGTTTTTAAATAATAAAGTTACCTTTATTAACCCGACGTTTCGGCTACGTTGCAGCAGCCATGGTCACAAACATACGCGATAAGTTCCGTTAGTTATTAATCATGAGTATAAATCGTGAATCTCTTAAAACTTTAATTAGAATACATTACATTCTAATATCTAAATAACATTGCTGCACAAATTTAATATTTTATTAAGAGACCAATTCAAGTCACGTCACCGAGGCTCTGAAATAATGAACTATTGCAATTTGTATTTCAAGCGATTACCAAACATATGTACATCACATAATTAAACAAAAATAGCACTATATAACGTCATAGTTTAATTCATCCGCTTCACTTCCTGTGTCAAATTAGGTGCTCTATATTTCACTTTAAACTAATATGAAGTGAAATATGACCTTACGTGTATCTTCAAAGTGCTTGCAAAAGAAGCCGGTCAGATACTAAAACTCAGTGAGACTAGTTTAGGTGTCCGATGGATGCTGAGAACTTTGTTATATACTACAGTAATATTGTATGGAGTAACTTAGTTCCGGTTGTGTTATATTACTTTACATAATTTTATTTCCAAGAAGAGAATAGTTACTCAAAGAACGTTATATAATACTCGTATTATTTGGCTTATTTATAAATGGTTTAAGGAATAACTCAGTAAATTAGATAAAAACATTTTAACGAAATATTTATTGCCTCTAAGTTAAATAAATGTAAACAGCCATTTAAGAAGAAAAAAGTCCACGGTTACACAATGCAAAAGTAGTTACGTTTTTGTGTTACTATAAAGTGTTTGATTAATACGTACAGATGCCCCTTACACCATAAGTATCCAAACCCTTATCACGAATTCGTGTAACAATTTAATTAAGCTTTCCACACCTTATATTTTCTAATAATTACACGGATAGGGTGTGTTTTTAGCGGATCAATTATTCAATACCAACCTATCGAATACAGTTCAAAGTAAAACAGCTTCTATTTTAATATCTATAGAATAGGTTTTCGAAGGGTTGTAGAAAAGTAGAGTAAGTGTAATGACTTGTGATTACGTAATAGGATTGACATGGGACAGTTTTTGAATCGAACACAATACGCTGTCTCTCTAATGAAAGGCTTGACCAATGATTTGTGAAGAAATTTACATGACTTGAAAATTGTTTAATCGATTTAAGCATATGCCTTTGCTGTTGCGTGTTATATTGATGATATACTCGTAAATGTTGCGTTTAGTTTCTATGTTGCACTACCATCAACGTATTATTTAATATTTAATTTAATAATCAAGATTTTTTATATTATAACTTAGATATACTCGTACATGTACATATATTGTATATACACTGCATGTCTTTTAACGAATACTTTACTGAGCTTATTTCCTTAGAAGGGGACACAATTTTGGAGGTATAAAATTTCCTTAATATACCATTTAGAAAATGATTTCATGTTCTTTTCAAATAAAAGAATTACCTATAAAGGACTGGGAGTGACCATTGATAATTTGGTAAAAAGCTCCGCCCCTCGCACTCTACTTCGAAAGCTTTTATTGATATTAAACACACTTAGCACTTTCTTACAATGAGAATACGATCACAATATTTCTTTGTTAAAAAGATTATTTTTGTGTTCACAATAACAATAATTGTATCTGCACGTTTACTTGTTATTTTATTTACTACGACACATTTAAAAAACATCTAAATAAATAGTTACAGTAAAAGCAGTCTGAAGATAAAATGTTCTTAAAAGACATTTTCACCAACCATACTAGAAAATATAAATAAACTAATAAGCAATAAACAATCGAAACTATACCATTATGATATTAACATTTTTATTTGTTGAACTTACAACCGCAATGTGTAAATACCCCTTACTTATGTTTAAAAATAAGCTAAAGAGACAAAAGGAAATGCACACAAAAATTTAATTTATTCAAAACCCGTCCACATCAAAGGGCATTTGCATTAGCTCCGAGCAACTAAGCCCTTTTAAACCTCATCCCCATTAAACAACTAGCCTAACTGTGTAAAAGCACCCAAAGATACGAGCCATAGTGCTTCTAATCAATTATTCATACTATTTACTTAAAACCATAGCGATACGAAAAGTTGCGTACTTACGCACGAGCATTCGAAAGAGGGACAACCCTCCGACAGAGGGGAATGATCGTGGGAGAGTCCGGGTTCGATAAAAAATATGTTTGTTAGCTACCACAATCATTATACATACTAACAAGGTTTCATGTAATTAAAATAATTTTGGAAAGGTTATTTTAATGTTTTTTTTCTTTTGTTGCAGTTTTCGTAATCCTGATTTCAAATGACATCGGAAAACATACAATGTGCAAGGTGTTAACAAAATTCATATCTTGGGCAACAAAACCTTACGTATAAAGAGTATGGAAGCTGCATTGCCACAATTTTCCCGCTTAACCTCCCGTTTCTATCAACACCTACCAACTAACAATGTCCGTATTTCTACTAACTACCTACACGAGTATATTACGCCAAATAATCCTTCTATTCTTCACCCGTACTTTTCCTATTATAACGAACCGTTAATTCCGCTTGATCTTTCAATAAAATCCTCGTCACCTATCACACCTCCTTGCACCCCACCGCCTTTGCAAAAACGAAAGAGAGATGATGCTGAAAATTGTAAAATTGGCAAAATACTAAGACATTTCGAAGAAGATGACAAAAACAACAATACCAAAGAAAGTGATAAAACCCTACCATACGTTATAGAGCAGAATTCAAATGATAGCGATAGTCCGGAAGCTAAAAAGTTAAAGTTCAGCAAGAAGTTCTTTGAGGAACTACAAACTAGTTTAAAAGATCCAGTAACTCCTAAAAAAGATGCTGCAAACACCACAGATCAGGATGACATTGAGATCAAAACTGTCGGAGAGAAACCTAAAAAGGCATCACCTAAACCAAGTTTACCACTCAAACGAAGCAAAGCTGTAAGAAAACTGTTATTCGATGAAGATAAAACATCACCTGTCTCAGGAACAATCATCAGAGATTTAGCCGAAGACGAACATCTCGTAGTCAGAAAGGTATTACAAGTTTACTTTATATAAATCTAAGAAAACATTCCAATAATTACTTTTGCACAACTGGCTTGAAGCTATTAATTAAATTTGCTTACCTTATCATTACAGTCAACCACAGAGTAAGTTTTCTTATCGCGAGTGCAATTAAACGAAGTACGGAATCGTTCACTGTTTAGCCATAATAATAGTTCAGAGGGCGAGCCTTAATACTCGGCATGAAGGGGTGGGACCTTAGGACATTAAATGGGAAGTAAATCGCAGCTTCTACTGCCGTTTCTATTTCTGTAATTCCGATAGAAATAACAACCGTATTCAGTTTTTATTTCGAAAAGATTTATTTGTCACTACTTCTTGTCACGCAATAGTATACCTACGATTAAATCGGCTTTACTGATAAGATTTATTTTTCACAGGGTGATATAGATCCCGCCTTTAATGTGGTCGAGGTGACTGAGGAGGCTAAAGCTCTTATCGCAAGTATAGAGAACCGTTTGGGCAGATACATATGCAGACTCTGCAGAAGATTATACGAAGATGCGTTCGCCCTAGCACAACATCGGTGTTCCAGGATAGTTCATATCGAATATCGATGTCCCGAGTGTGATAAGGTGATCATTAATTAATATTAACTTTATTGGATGGATAGTCTTATCTAGTTTTTCTCATTGGCAACCAGATGTTTAGAAATTCCCACGTCACTAAGCAATCTATTAATCGATTATCTAGTAATAAACCCTTTGAGATGCACTATCAACAGTTAATTGTTTATAGCTATCAATAATAATGTTATTAATAGCTACAAACAAGAGAAAATTGTAAATGAGTTCTGAGAGACATCATGGATACAAAATAAACGGGGGAGCTGTTCAGGTGTCCAATGTTAGTGAGGGGAATCAATCACTATGTTATTACGAACATTTGGTGTTTTTCCATGGGAACCAAATATCGCTTAATTGATGAGAACGGTTTTCCACAACCTGACCATGACTTGTCACTTTTAAATTAAGAGTTATTTATGGACCACTCAGCATGATACCACCAGGTACATTGCCGTTAAAATACTTCTTTCTCTATAGTAAGTTGTGAAATAAGAGTCACATCTATCAGTATACTAAATTATTCTGTTAAATTTTGTCCAGGTCTTCAACTGTCCAGCAAATCTGGCTTCTCATCGCCGTTGGCATAAGCCCCGAGTACCAGGCGAAGTGAAGCGGCGAGAACCGTCCTCTGAAACGGGAAGGTATCCATGTCAGCAATGTGGCAAGTTGTTCAGGAGGCAAGCTTACTTGAAGAAGCATATGCTAGCTCATGAGCAACCGGAACCGGATGGGACGAAGACGCCATCAGCGTTCAGACAAGTTCAATCCGAACTGGCCACTTATCCTCAGGTATGTGAAAACTATAATATCTGCGAGGTCACTTTTTTAACAGAAATATTGGGGTTGTGATGTCATATAGAACATTAGTGACTGGTCGCTAGCCCTTCGCCAAATAGTTTCTATTTACCTCATAACCTGCCACATGTAAGGCAGAACGGCAGCTAGTAGGCATTCTTTTTTCGTCCCAGCTAGAATGGGACCTATTAGCGGTTAAGATGTAATGTTTATATTTACTTTATATTAAGATTCCTGTGACAGTGTTAATTACTAACTAGTTTGTTAGATAATAAAAAGATTACTAACATAAGTCTGCAAATTCACTAAGTTAGAAAAAATCATTCTTTCTTTCGTTCCCTCACACTCGTCTTCTTGCAGGACACCTTACGCGACAGCAACTTCAACAGCTTCTGGAACAAAATCCCGGCTCCTCCTCAAGAGTTTACATGGGAAGGAGTGAGGACTGGTTACGTGTCCTCCTATACCTCGGAAGACTCTCGAAGTTTGGACGTAACGGGCAGTGAAGACGAAGGGGAAAGCAATGGAGCTGGGTGACGTAAAGTCCTGCGGCCCGTGCCGCGTTTCCCCACCTATAACCCTTCTACGCAACTATACGCTTATAACACCACATATCTCCATGACAACGCGCATTTGTTTTTCTCTTAACTTCTTGCGTACATCAGATTTTAAGTTATTGTTCTGTAAATATGTTTCATTCACTGTTTTGTGCACGTTTGCTTTAAATTTGTTACAACGGATTGAGAAGAAAATCTGTTTAAGTATTTGCACGTTTAGTATAGAATAAAAAGACAACTATAATCCGATTGGAACTTTGTAAATATAGATAAGCATTCAAAAGATCTCCTACAGCGACATTCCAAATATTTATCACACGATTGTTATTCAAAAGTGTGATAATTGTAAATATACGTTTAAATTCACACAAAGATTTCTTACAAGCACATTTTCAGTACTTGTGTAAACGCTAAAGTACAAATTGTCCTTACGATGCGGCAGAACACTTAGATTCTTGATAAGGGTCAAACAAATCGATGCTCTAGGCATATTTTTAGATGCACCTCGGCCCAATGCTACTCTCATAATTATTTCACTACTTTATTCATGCCAGTATCAAGTATTGTACTATGAATATGTCTTACATAAATTAGCACTACTTTGATTGACCTCACTATCGATCCGAGATACAGTTTTAATACTGAAATTGTTTCTTTATGGTAATGCAGTGTAAAGATTTTTTCTGTATATCATATTCGATTTCTATCTAGTCGAGATTGTAAAATGTTTGTTAAGTAAATTATATGATAATTTTAGAGTAATCCAAATCAGATTTCTAGTCATAATACTTTATAAGATACAATACCTTTTTCCAAAGATCTTGATGAGCAGCTAGTCATTATCATTAAATAATTTAGTAATTTTGATACCAAAGTCATACAATTATGTTTAAGAAAAAGAAAAGAAAATTTATAATAACATTTTTTATTCTAGTCAGCAAAACCAAAGTAAACATACTAGTCTACTTTTTGAAACGTTCCTTTTCTAAAGATTTATTTATTAATTTTATCAATTCTAGTCAGTTCTTGAAAATAATAAATTCGCTATATTAACCAAAAATAAAGCCCTAGTCATTAAAAAAGTAACCTTGGTGGTTTATTATAAGAGTAACCACATAGTTCACTTGTTTTTAAAAATAAATTATTAATCTTATAGAATAACACTCTGTGATACAAATTTTATATTTTCATTAGTAATAAATTGATTCTAAGTACCTTTTAAATTCTAGTCACACAATTTCATACTTAGTCAATAAAATTAATTTAGTGCAAAATATCTAGTCAACGCTTACGATAAATATTAATCGAGGCATCTTAAATTCACAACAAATAATTGAATGTTGTGTTATAACTATAAAACCAAGCGTATTTTTGATTTTTTTCACGTATGATTATTTAAAGTCGTCATTATTTGCTTGAGTTGGTAATTATCTAGTCATTTTGAAAATAATAACAATAGGTTCTAAAGATATGTTTTTTTCTAGTCATTGATACATCTAGTCAGCAAAACCTAGTCAACGCTTTTTTATTGCTTTATTTTATTACTATAAATGCAAAAAAGTCTTAAAATATTACAATTATAAGAAACATAATGCTTTGTATTCATTTAAAAAATATCTTTACTCTGCATTACCTCCTTTATTATTTAATGTACCTAATCTATTTTTGTAATGTGCTGTTGAGTTGAATAAATAAATACTTTTCTAAATAACGACTACCCTTCTTTTGTATATAAAATCAGTAAATATTTATTGTTCATGGTAGAAAATCTGCTTGTTCGAAATATTTGTGTGATATTTATCATAGATGTAAATAGAGATAATGTATTTTATTTTAGGCGGCAATATTTTTTCATAATTTAATTTGGCAAACAACATTATATTGTCAACTCAGAGTTTTTGTTGTTTTTCTATCAAAGCCTAGTAGATTTATTATATTTTATCTATATTTAGATTAGTCATATTAAATTTTATTGAACTTTTTCATAAAAAGTTCTATTTATAATAATAAGAGAAGCGATCGAGTGGAAACTCTAGTCAGTGTGTTTTTGAAACGCGTTCCAAAGAATTGTAAATAAAAGACGCTATTTATAAAAAAAGTATTTATTGTAATATAAATTTATTTTATATTTATAGCAAAATAGATGATATTTGCATACATTGTGTGTTTGGATTGATTTTATAGTTTATAATTTACATTTATACAAAAAGATAAGCAATAATCACTTTACTTGATTTTTTTAATTTATTACCAATTTTATTTTGAGAATACGAATTGTAGATGTGTATAATAATAAGTATTATTTTTTGAAAATAAATATCATAGTAAAGTTTACGTAAAAACACAGTTTAGAGTTTGTAATAAATGTGTTTAAATACATAAATTTAGATAAATAGTAGAATAGTTGCACTAATTCAACTGAGTCTTTATTATCATAGATATATTTAATTTTAATATAATTTCTCTTGATATGCTCCTATAACTATTCATTAATAATGTCTACAGCTTAGATTCAGGGTCGTATTGTAAATTAGAAAAGAGAATTCTTATAATCCCTCATTTAAATAACAGTATTTAATGCGATATAATTTGTTAGAAATGTTCTCAAATGTAGCCATTCAATCGATTAACATTAAGTAGATTTTCCCCATTGACTAAACGTGATCCTATAATAAAGCAAAATATAGTCTGTAAGTTAGTTTCTGTATAATTATGTAACTAAGTCAGATGATAGCATGTACCAATATTAGTAGCACTTATTATGAACAGCGTTTGGAAAATGTGAAAAAATATTTAATGAATGACAAAAGTATTGTCAAATGATTTTAAGTTTTAAATTGGTCACTTAAATATTTGTTGATTTAACACCGCTGTTCAATAGTTGATGCACTGTGTAATTGTAATTATTAGAAAAATAAAATGATAGTAAATTAAAGTGTCTTTTTTATTTGTTGAAACCGTTTATTATTATTTATTTATCATTTTCAACAACGATCTATATGGGACTATATATAAATGCTAAGATATCGCAGGTCATATCTCTCGTATATACGAGTGCATCATTACAATCTAATATACATTATAAGATATTACATTGTAATTAACTCAACCCTGACAAATACATATAAACAATTATTTAACTTTTTTGTACAATTTAAAAGTATTTCAAATTATTTCCATGAGCTTGTATAATATAATATGTAATGTTGCAATCTACATATGAGTATTATGTTACAATTACCTGGCCCTTCGGACACGAATAATCTTATAAAAAAGATTTAAACTGTATATAACGCCAACCTGATAATTTAATATGGTTAGGAGATCACATCTGGTGCTGATTATATGATAAAGAGTAAAATTTATGTTAATGATCACTTATTTATAATTACACTTGCATCTGACTTTATAAAATAATAAATTCATACTTACATAGATCTAGCAAAACATAAATTAAGGGTAAAGTTACAGTACAAGACTTAAAAACAAAATTTAACTAGAAGATAATAATATATTATAGCCTTCGACAAAGTTCAATGTAAACTTTACAATTTTCCAACTTAGAAAAAGTACTGTAGCACCATCTATGCTTTACCGAAAACACCAACTATTACATTTCCTAACCCACGTATACACCCTATCGTAAAGGAGCGAACCACCCCTAAAATCCATAGTATACTTTCATTGTGTTGATATAGATGGAGCTGTTCATTTATTTATAATTGCTTTCACACATTCATGTATCTACATATTTATGTATTATATTTGATGTTTGTAACATTTAATCAAATACCTGCAGAGATAAACAGTTAAGTTCTAGACAACCCCTTAATATTTGTTTGTATTCCTACAGTTCTTATTCATATCATTTGGGTTTGTATCTTCTCATTCGTCTTTAAAATAGCCACATGATTTGTTTCGATATGAAATATCTATGACAAATTGCTAGTCAATTCTCCAGTAGATTTTATTGGCCCTAGAACTTTAGTCTACAGCTTGTCGTGTAGAAAGGCAGTTAGCGTGCTATTCAGATCTCAGACTAGCTTAGTATTAAAAAATTAGGACAGAAAATTAAAATTACTCTTAGCAATATCAAAGAAACCAGAGATCAACAAACGACCAACCTTCAATGATGCGAACAGAGCAAAAAGCCTACAATTAAGCATTTACTCCTCATTCATTGTTTATTGATTATGCAACTACAGTAGTACAGTCATCTTTTATAGTGGGAAACTGCATCTTATCTTCCAGTTAGACTGCAGTCTTTCTAAGTTCAACATGAATGTGGTTTTACGTGGTTGCGTTTTGTTTTCATTTATTGGTTTTTGTGTATCCGTGCCGCCAAACAGAACGGTTGCGAGTGAAATTTTGGACGTAGATAACAAGTTGATTGATGCTAAAATACCGAAACGTGATACGTCTAGGGTGAAGTATGTGTATATAGAAGATGTGTTGCAGAATCTTAAGAAGCAGAATTGGACAGTCGAGGAAGAGCCGTGTTTGAATAGGACCATTCGACTTCTTAGGGGATTGCAGAACTTCTCTTTGTGGGCTGTTTGGGGTTAGTATCTTTGGTACTTATATAAAAAAACCCTATGATTGTAACGATGCGGGGTAGTGACGAGCTGGTTATATCTGCAATTGTATAACAGTTAATATTTGGTTACTTTGGAACCAATGCCAAATAGTAAAAGCTTTCTTACATTGTTTTGTTAATATCATTAAAAACAAACCCTATGTTAAAATGAGTTCTCACAGTCGGTATTGACATTAATATGCAATATTGATGACTGATTACTAGCGTATCGGTTACAAAATTCATTCATCTGTAGATCCATACTAAAAATTTTTACAACATGCCCTAAGTGAAGCGAAAGTGGTCTGTCAAGATCGGGACAAATGGGGATCCGTGATCTCTGCCTACCCCTCTACAGGAAATCAGGCGTGATGCGTATGTATGTATGCCCAAAGTGCAACTTAACGTAGTTGCAGCTTTATTTAAAACATTAAATCTGGCAATAGATAAATCTAAAAGCTTCTACCGATAAAACTCATACATCAAACAAAAATACTAATCAATCCATATTACATACAGACTGGGACTCAATAGCTTCAGAACCTACAGGCATATTATTCGGCAACCGTTACCAACTGGGTAACTATGACGAATGTCTCAGTGCACCCTGGACTGTCTCTCACCCAGAACTGAAGACCCAGTACTGCTTGACCAACATCAAGTTGGAGAGAACCGATTCCCCGACGAAAGCCAATAACACAGTCTACGACCCTTATGGATCCGCTATTGATTTTATACAAGTGAGTAAAATAGAATTTTATAACTGTGGTAGTTTATGGTTATGAAATAGATGGGACTGTAAATTCACTTCATGCTAGTATTTTGTAGGCATTCTTATTCTTCTACAGCAATAGTTAGTTCGCTCCTAAAATTCATAGCTGAGATGTATAACGGAAAGATTTGTAAAAAGACCATATCTGTAACTAAGCAAACCTTTCCTTATTATGAAAATCATTTTATAAATTTAAATATTTCTTAAATTACGGTTACTATAACGTCGTCACATGATAAACGCATCACCGATTAGTAATAAATTACCTCACATTTTGATTTGTTTCTTTCGTCACACTCAAGGATGTGACCTTTATTTGTTATCAAAACAAAAAAACAAACAAACGCATTCACGACCATTAACCCTTGCGGGGTAGTCAGAGGTTCAGGTGTCCATCTCCGCAATTGCGAAGGTAGTAATTCTATGGGCACCTCGAACCCACGTTGTTAACCAGATAGTTAATACTCAATGTGACAGTTGGTCAGCCATGTCGCCATTTACAAGCATTAACTATTGCCTGTTCTGGGAACAGGTAGGTTTCCTCACGATGTTTTTCCCTCACCGTAGTATTCGACGCAATTCGTAAATGTATTTTTATTACGAAAATGTACATAGAAATACATTAAACTTCATTTCCATTGGTACATGCTCAAGTGGGATTTGAACCCTGTACCCTCGATACAGAGTCAAGCCCCAAACAACTGAGCTACGTCGAATTATTTGTTATCCTTCCTTGTTTACCTACAGGATCAACCTCGTTACATGAGGCCCCTGAACGAGCTAACATGGGGAATGTGCGTCCCGACAGTCTGCCAACCCAAGTCAGTGAAACGGCTGCTTGGTGTGATGCTGGAGCGGAGTCATCTTGGGACAGCTGGCATGGTCCCCACCATCACTTTAGAGGGGGACTGTGAGAAACCGGATGATAAACTGCATTATGATGAGGCTTTTTACGGTTTTGTGTGAGTATATGAATGCGTAGCTTCAGTTTTGCTAACTTATCGAGGAAATGAAATGAAATGTTTTCAACATGAGGATCATAAAATCACTTATTGAAAGTAAAAAAAAACATTCTCATATGAAAAGTCGACGTTAAAGTTAGTTTATTTATAATAAAATTAAAATAAATCTAATTAAACTATTGGCATTTCGTGAAGGAAAATTCTGCAGAGCAGAAATGCCAAGAAACTCTGCAGGGAGGAGATATTATATCTTTTCATTGTAAAAGGTAATAAGGATGTGATTGTGTATCACTTGTGTCACGCAATAATACAGTATTTTTTATAACATACAAGACACGTCTATTTATGTTCGAAAAAAAATTACAAGAAATATGTTTCTAACTTAAAAAATATTTTAAATGTTCTCTTGTTTTGTTAGCTACCCTTTAATAAATCAATATCATCATAATTCATAAATGTAGCTTTTCCTTTACAAAATGAACTGAATGAACTGTATTAATATATTAGTCAATAATATTTTCTTTTGTCAACAGCATTGTCGTGTCTATATTAGTGGGAATATCGTTAGCATGTTCCTTGATAAGCTACCGCAAAAAAGGACTAGGTGAGTATCGCTTGACATGTGTAACTGTATATAAACTAAGTGCTGAACTGCTAAATATGCGAGTAAGCTTGTCGTCTAGGCATGTCGTAGGAGGTGACTAAGGGTGAATAGAATCTATTGTATATGAGGTGAAGGTCAAGCAACCTGTTCTGTTGTAAGGCATATAATGTTAATGCAATTATGACCTATATTTATTCATAGTGGTATATTTAAGTGTCACTGGTTCTCTTTCCGACACATAGTATAATTAAAATTCTTGATTATATATACCTATAGTGAATACATCACAACCCTAATATTGATGGTAAAAAGTGACTAAAGAGATGTTTGCATGTCTTCGAGGATTGTAAGACGTTAATATACACATACATATGCGTGTGTATATTTAATAGTACCTTTAACTTCCAGTCAACGAATACATAAAAGCATTTTGCTTAAAGTCAAATACTTTGGACTTGATGAACATGAAGCGGGATGGCATTGAAGTGATATATGGCATTAGATTCCTGACTATTTGCTTTATAGTCAGAGATCATCTGTTCGGCGTCAACGGCGTAGCACCTCTCAGCAATGGACGACAAGTGGATACGGTAGGTAATTCATACATACATACATACGTATGATTCCCTGTAGGGGTAGGCAGAGATCACGAATCGACGACAAATGGATGTCCCGATCCTGATAGAACACTTTCGCTTCATAATATACAGATAGTTCATGCATATATATATATGCACATAGACATACATATACTCATGTCCTTCAATCTCTTTTGAATAAAACAGAACCTTGGAGATAATAAAATACATTTACGAAATGCGTCGAATACTATGGTGAGGGAAAACATCGAACGATCGATAGAACCTACCTGTTCCCCAAACAGGTAATAGTCAGTGCTTGTAAATGGCGACATGATGGCCTGTCACATTAAGTACTGACTATCTGGTCAACACGTGGCTTCGAGGTGGCCATAGAATCACTAACTTCGCGATTGCGGAGTTGGATACCTGAACCTCTGACTACCCCGCATGGGTTGATGATCGTGAACATGTGTGTATTTTGTCTTGGAGAAAATTTATATTACCCACATTTAGTACAATAACCGGTGCTGTGCTGGTATAAATATTAGTTTGACAGTACATTGACCATCTGACCATTGGTCGTCTCTTATACAAACATTCGAGAAAAAAGACAAACGTTTAATATTCCTTTACTATGGTAATCAACTAGACTGTAATCAATCGTATAATAGTTTAAAACGTTCTGAAAGTAATTGCTAATATACAGATACACCTAATCACCTGTTATTCTCAATAATTATTTCTTTATTGTTTTAGAGAACTGTCTCTTCAGCGTTAATGATAGTGTTACACGATGATCTCCTGGTGGACACATTCTTTCTGATGTCAGGATTTCTGGCTGTGGTCAACCTACTTTCAATGAAGAGATTTCCAAATCCTCTCATTTTCATAGCCAAGAGATATATCAGGTAAGTCTTAATACAAACTTTAATTACGACTTTAAGGTAGGTACTTCACATAGGTACTAAAAAAAGACGACAGAAACAGTTATAACCATCTCGTATGTATGTGGAAGTGTATGGATATCACGAAAGCGAAAGTTGTTAACTAGATCTACCCAGCCGTAAGGAGAATGCCGTGAAGTGTAGATATGTTAATGAAAAACATATTACATTTACATTCAGGTTATATAATCCCTTTCTGGGAGTCAAATTCTTGGAGTATCTAAAATTGTTCACCGGTTGTTAACTCATCGTCCAATAGATTCCATTGTCCCCTTCCCTTACTCGCCTCCTACGACAGGCTGAGAAAAAACGGTAGTTAGGTAGCATTATCTAGGTTTTGTTTACATATAACTTGAACACCAAGTAATTACACAAGGTGAAGGCTTTATGTAAATTTACACCTAATAACTAGTTCTCTAACAATAATAAACACGATTTATTTTCTACCCCAGATTGGTATGTGGTCTAGCCATAGTAGTGTTCTTCATGGCGGCTGTATTCCCTTACGTGGGCTCAGGACCTCTCTGGCAATCAGCTGTGGACGTGGAGACAGGAGCTTGCAGACGAAACTGGTGGATCAACATCCTCATGCTTGGGAACTACATACGGAGTGACGATATTGTGAGAATATTTCTTATATACGCTACTTAGTTAGATACATACATACAAGCTCCGTGAGATTTCTTACAGAGAGATGGATAGGGATCAAGGTTCAATCATTTTATTTTAATAAAACGTAAGCTATGTTAGAAAGAATGAATGCCCTCCTATAGGTACATTTGTAAATATATTGAACTAAATATTTGAATGTTCACTGAAAACGAAGTGTCATTCATACGAGGTGTACATTAACATCCATCAACTCTCGCGGGATGGTCAGAGGTAAACATCCATAATTGATGAGATGATCTAATATTGTTTAACTGATAGATTTCTAAATGCATTCTTATTGCATTATGTAGGTACTAACCAACAACTAATCACCGTCAAGACTACTTCATGATAAAAATGTATGACTGTATTCGCAATGATTAACACATCGTGTTTATTTAAACGTATAATTATAGTTTTAAGAGATTCGCGATTTATACTCATGATTAATAATTAATTAACGGGACTTATCGCGTAAGTTCATATATAATAAAATTACCTTTATTATATATAAACTTACGCGATAAGTCCCGTTAATTAAATATTAAACGTATAACTTGTTATATTCCAGTGCCTCGTGGTTTCCTGGTATGTGCCAGTGGACTTTCACTTCTTCGTAGTTACGGTGATCCTCTTCTTCATATACAGGAAGATCTGTCCGAAAATCGCAATCGCTCTAGCAGTTGTCCTTGCGATTATCTCTACAATTTGGAATGGAGTCATCGTTTACAATAACGCTTTGCCTGCTGTGCAGTCTTTCACGTATGAGTAAGTAATAATTTTAATTTTAATCAATCAGTATGGACATTCAAATCACACCTATAAGTGATAAGTTTGACAGAACCTTACCAATCTATGTAATAAGGACTAATGATATGCTATTTAAGTTCTCAATATAAAATGACTTAGTTATCTACGAATATCTACAATAGAACAACTCTGCATCATTTAAATATTATAACTATATTCGGAATTTCAAGTTATCTTATGTTCTTTATCCCTGATAATCCCGAATAGGAAAGTAGTGGTAGCCATATCACATTATTCTATTATAAGTGTAAAGTCGTCTAGCCATGTATTTTTCCACAAATTTTATGACACAATGTACATACAACAAACATCGCGTGACTGCCACTAAGCTAATTTCATTGTCTCGACTTAACTATCGATAAACAGTGTTATTAATTAATGCTGAATCTGAACTCTTGTTCACTAACTGCGCAAGTTAAAGTTATTATGATTTATTTTAGAACGGCAATTAGCATGTACGTAGATGCTAATTAGCATTTCGTAACGATATGAAAATGTTACTTCCATGTTATTTCCCGCGTCGCTCTTGGTCTATACAAAAAAACAAGACTCTTGAAGCCTCTACTAAGAATATTTTACAAATTGGACTCAACAGCGGCGAAAAGGAAATGATATTTAAAAAAAAATGAAAAAATGTATAGTTACAAATATGCCAAATGTCTCTAACTACTTTTTCCATATTCATTCATTGGTTCGTAAAACCCTGTTCCGGAAACGGTAATAATTCGTTACAATATTCCATACATTAGACATTTTTTAAATATGCTATAATACACATTAGGATACCAATATAGTTATAACCTTTTTATTATCTATTTCAGTTTCTTAATCAACCCGAGGGCTCAGAAGCAGTTCCAGTTGACTTACATCAAGAGTCACCTGCGCTTCGGAGCCTACTTTGTAGGGATGCTTGCTGGATACATTTACTTTAATTGCAAGGAGTCTGGCAACCTAAAGAGGCTCAATAGGGTAAGCGTTAAGATATGCAAGACAGGAATCAAATACCTTTACATAAGAAAATAATTGAGTAAAGCTAGGGTGTAAATAAAGAGAGCTAGTCAACAATAAGTTATTACAAGCAAGAAAAATGATATTAAACAGGCACTAGATCATCAACCTCTATTCCCAAAATCATCTCCAGCCTTATTTCAGGATGAAAAGTAGCAATCTAGTACTGTTTCAGACTGAAACGGGATACAGGACTTTGTCGAATCTTTTTTAGAATTAGCAATATGAATATACCGTATCAATGCCATCATAGTAATACTAAAAGAGACTGAAGAAATAAAGTGAACATTCCGAAAGAGACTAAGTTATCTATATATCTATTAATTCTAGTTTGACTCTTAAATACTACGGTGAGGGAAATCATCTTGAGGTAACCTACCTGTTCCCCGAACAGGTAATAATTAGTGCTTGTAAATGGCGACATGGCTTACCATCGTCACATTGAGTACTGACTATCTGGTCAATACGTGGGTTCGAGGTGGCCATAGAATTATTACCTTCGCAATTGCGGAGATGGACACCTGAACCTCTGACTACCCCGCAAGGGTTAACTGTCGAGAACGTGTATCTTTTTTGTTTCTTAAATCTACTCTCTTCTTTGCGAAGTTAGACTCATAAAACATAAGTAACCAAAGCACTAAATTAATTTATTTCCAGACATACTCAATGCTGATGGCAGCGACAGGTCTCATGGTGATGTTCGTGAGCATCATGACAGGAGTTATGCTGGTCAAGTGGGACTATCGGCTCCTGGATTCAGCCATTTATGCAGCCCTGAACCGACCAGTGTGGGCGGTCGGATTATCCTTACTGATTCTCAGCTGTGCTTTGGGAGAAGTTCGTAAGTATAATGCGTCATAACTTTGCATTATACTGAAAAAAGAAGTCAAAAATCGTTGATAGTCACAATACGTATAAGTAAATGGGATATAAGCATAATACTTGGGGATAAAATGCCTAGTGACTTTAAAGTGTAATTTTTCCAAACATGTTACATTAATAGTAGCTGAATTTATTTCCCAAAGGCCTATGAAAATAAATATACTGGAAAATAAGGACAAAACAATTATTTATACCAAATTATTTGTATTAAATATACGTGTCATACTAATGTGATGATAGATCAAGTTTGATAATAAATATATATCTATATACTTACACAAAACTAGTGTATAGCATTAAAGTAAACAATAAAGAAGCAAACAGACATTATTAGAACAACATACTCGTAGCAATCGTTTTATTACTTTTCGTAGTAATTCCTTACTAGTGGTCTGTTAGGATCCGGACAAATGGGGATCCGGCGTGATGTGTATGTATGTATGTGATTCCTTCCTCTTAACTAAATGCCTTTCTTTTCTAGCATGGCTCTCGTCTTGTCTAAGCTGGTACCCGTTCGCCCCACTAAGCCGGCTGGCCTATGGCCTGTACCTCGTGCACTTCATAATCATCATGCGAGGATCCTTCTCCACGCGGGATCCTCAGCATTTTGATATCACGCAATTGGTAAGGATAAATATTTTCCCATTGAATACTGCCATCTACATTTAATTTATTATTAATAGATTAATAGACTCTTGACAACTTTAAACAAAATATGTGCAAATTAAAACATAATTGAATACTAATTTATAACAGCGGTAATAATATAGAATATACTCGTATATATTATGACGTCAGGAGTACCTATAACCGCCGAGAGTGTATGAGAAGATGTATGAATGTCAATGAAGCGAAAGTGGTCTGTCAGGATCGGGACAAATGGGGATCCCTGATCTCTGCCTACCCCTGTACAGGGAATCAGGCGTAATGTGTATGTATGTATGTAATAATATAGAAGTAAATAAGGGGACGCTTGCCTTTATGTATGTTTTTTTATTGTTTTATTTTGATTTGGGCCATACATCCATAAGTTAAGTACAAGGATATTTAGAACATTTAGAACATTATTACACCAATTGAACAAGCCCCTTGCTAAGTTCATTACGACTTGGGTGTAGTCGTAGTAGTAGTGTAGTGTAAGTAGTATGTAGTGTAGTGTAGTGTAGGGTACTAGTCAACGTATATTTAAGAAAAATATACATATTCAATATAGATAAATACATACATAGCATATATAACCAACAATCACACTGGAAAGCAGATGAAAAGCGTAGTTATTAACTCTGTCTCCACCGGGAATCGAACCCGGGACCTCACGATTAGCGTTCAGGTGCTTAACCGATCGAGCCACGAACGTCGACAAACATGTCGAACATAGATGTTTAACATTTACAAACATTTTTGCACTAAACTGTTCCGGTATACACACGCTGTGCAACATGAAATGTATATTTGTGACAGAAAAAGTGACCTAGGAGATATTATCCGTTCTCTGAGATTCTGTCCATGCTAAAAAGAATTAAAGGATGTGAATGTATATGTAAGTAATACAATTTTCTTTTCCAGATGATTGAATCCCTCGGTGTGATATTTTGGGGTTGCATTGTATCGTATGCCATTTGGCTATTCGTTGAAGCTCCACCGAACAAGATCTTAGTAGCTATGCTTACGCCACGGTAAGAAATTTCAAAGACATATTTTTTCATTCTCTTTATTTTTTCGTTCCTTTTATAAATTGTTAGGTTCGACCTTATTTAGTTTTTACTCTCTAATTCGCATTTTCTTCGAAAAATTAGGAAGACCTGCTAAATCTTTGCTCATTTGTTTTAAAGTGGTCACCTTGAACACACCTCGGTTTGACCGGATCATCAGTACCGAATGTGATAGCTGGTCAGTCGTATTTGTGTCATTTACTTGTTACTTGTTCAAGCACTATTACCTGTTCCCAGGAATTGGTAGAGTTAAACGATATAAATGTATTTTCGTGACAATGTAATTTTTTTTCATATTATTAACATAAACAATAGCAATAAGCAAACCAATAATGCATTTTCAAATGTTATAAAAATGCTATCCGTTTTAGGTACAAGGAAAACACAAGGAATTTAGAGGGACATGTGAATCAGATAGAAGTAACTTCAAGTGAAAGCAAGGAGCAGCTACATGCCAATCTACCTTCTACATTGAGCGTATCTTCCAAAATATAAATGTTTTCTATTGTACATTGTCAAAATCAGATCTTAGATACGACGACCATTTATCAAAAGCATAAATTTTAAATGTGATAAATTATGATTTTATATTTAATGCATAAGAGGAAGTCAGTTAATATTCTGTGTAAATCTTACTTGTATTAATTTTATTACGAATATATTTATTTATTTAGTTAGGTATATAAATTATAGTTGGTGAAGATAAATAATTAATTTAAGCAAGGTTTATAAAAGGGAAGATATATACTTCTATTTCTAAGAAAAGTTAAAGTAGGAGTAATTAATTCTAAATGACGCATTACGTTTATTGATACAATTTTTATTTTCAATCTGAGGTGTTATAGAATTATTCGTTGATATTTCCATACTCTTGTATAAGGTTGATTTGTACAGTTTTGTAAAATAAAAATTATTGTTTAACAACTACTACATATTATTATTTCTTGTTCATTATTTTTACAGTTGTTACAAAAGAATGTTCACACTTTAATTTCCTATATAACATACAATTATTCTTTCAGTAATTGCTACATAAATACATATACGTCCTATAATCCCCTTTAGGGTGGACAGAACCTCCAAGATATGAAAACATCTTCTTGGTCAGATATTGGGGTTTTGGTGTCATATGGAATAATGGTGACATGTTGGCAGCCTATCGCCCAATAGATTTTTTTATACCCCCAGTCTCTTAGTCACCTCCTACGGCATGCCGGGAAGAACGACAGCTAGTCATCATTATTTTTACGTCCCAGACTAGCACGGGGCATGCGAAAATACTGACTTTTTGAATTGAAAAAAAATTTGTCGAATTCCAGACAGCATCGAATAATTAACTGGAGTTTTTAACCTTATTAGCGTACATTTTATTATTCATAGACATAATTTGACTTTAGGAGTCATTGATAAATGCATATATTTGGGTTGAAAATAAAATTATAATATGTAAATGATTTGATTTGATTGCGAGACTTTTGATTATTTAGACAGTAAATTAGAAAAATTGGTATGGACTCGACGGTTAGTGCAGACAAATAGAATACATAATGAAGATACTTCTACACTTTGTTATTTTATCATGTGAGTGAAAGTGTTATAACATATTACTTAATTATAAGGTTGAATTGAAAATTTATTTACACAAAAAAGTGAAACCTATCACTTTTACGGTAAGAGGAAAAAAGGTAATTCGTCTTGAGGAAAACAGCCTATTCTTCAGAATAATCTACGCATGGAACAACACCTGTCTCCCTGAGTAGTTACTGACTTTATGGTAAATAACTTGCTCCGCAATTGCGGACGTAAAACTCTGACTCCCGCAACTTGAACTTTTTATTTGAAGTTAAATTTTAACGAAACTACGTTACTTTAACAGCGACCTTTTGAATATTGTTTTTATATTAATTAAAAACCATGTTTTAGTTGCTATTCAATGTGCATGGGGTCAGTCATATCAAGACTCTATATTAAAGAGGTTGAAAGAGCAAAAGTGGGAAGAACATGAAACTCTATGCTACGAATCGCTTCTGAATTATGTCGAGTCATTGAAGAATTCCACGCTTTGGGCTTCATGGCGTAAGTAATCGAAATTATTACTAACGATTAAAATGTCAAAGTAAGTTGCAGTGACATTGCGGATGCGGTTACACAAAATGTCAATAGACATGAGATCATTACAGTTCGTAGTCATAAACAAACACACTTCCTATTCAAAATATATGTACAGACAACGCTAAAAGTGCAGTCCCAGTAACTTTTTATAAGGTTTGAGTTTATAAGAACAAAAGACAATATTTTTCATTTAGAAGCACGCGAACGTATAGTGGTTAGTGCCATGACAATGCATAGTGGCGCAAGTTTTAATATGTAAAATATTGTCTTTTGTTCTTATAAATTTATATCTTATACAAAGTTACTGGATCTGTACTTTTAACGTTGACTGTGCATCAAAACACGTTTTCAAAAGAAACGGACAGACTATGTTCAATAAAATATTAACTTACTTTGCTCACCCGAAACCTTCTTTGCAAGACAATATCAGATGGTAGGCCCTGCACTTGTACACCGTAACATCATCCTGTTTCAGTTCACTATAGAAATTAGTCCATAGCATGCAATTTTATTTTGTCAAATTTTATGACAATCACGTGACTTTTCTTATTTCAGTATGGGAT
This sequence comes from Leucoptera coffeella, assembly GCA_030578115.1. Taxonomy (NCBI): domain Eukaryota; kingdom Metazoa; phylum Arthropoda; class Insecta; order Lepidoptera; family Lyonetiidae; genus Leucoptera; species Leucoptera coffeella. Next base: position 142,832 of record JAMBLF010000321.1, on the reverse strand, counting down.
GCATCAGGCTCAAGACCAGTGGGTTTACTGTATAGTTCGTACTTTCAACTTGGGAACTATGATGAATGTCTTAATCCACCGTGGAAAGGGTTGCCCACCCAGTATTGTTTAGTAAAAGCTACCTGGAACGAAGAATTGGCATATAAAACTGGTGATTTAGACTCTTATGACCACGCTGTAACTGCTATGAAGGTTTACAGTTTTGTTATATCCATAGAAATACATGTATTAAATTTAATAATAAATAACCATAGGCTGCATTCGTATGATATAACTAGGTTTCATTCGATCACGTGAATTGCAAACTACCTATATCGCCATCTGTCGTTAGTTTCGGCAAAGGAAACCGTCGTAAAAACTTGTCAATAACTGAAAGTTCTAGTAGCAACACTTTTATATCATATATCGTTAGATATCGTGGAACGACCCGGTCTCACATAGTAAATAAAATGAGTAGAAATCGCGATTGCTTAAAAGTAACTATCACATATCGTATTCATAATTGTACTAAAAAATGATGTGCGAACGCATAAATTATGTTTTTCGTCTTCACTTGATAATGTTATTATATTTTAGGCCCAAAGTTATTTCAGACATAAAAGTAGAAACATGTATTTCGGAGTTTGTGTACCAGGACATTGTAACAAAGATTCTGTCACGAAATTTGCTTCAATATTGTTGACCACAGAGGACAATCCGTTGCGAAAAGTGATCAAAGAGAGTGAATTTTCTATCCCTTATGATTGTCAACATCGTGATAAGCCTGTAGTTCATTCGTGGGATTATAATTTATTTAAGTAAGTATTGTTATAAACAGAATGTATTATATATGTCCAAATTAGATAAAATACGATATGTTAATTTTAGCTATTTATCATTAAATTAATAATACGTATATTAAGCTTTGAAAGCTCTCAGATCAGAAAGAAAATATCAGAAAGAAAATCTGAAATTTTCTTATTTTTGACTATGTTCGAAGCTACATTATGAAATATTGTCTCTACATAAGAATATTATATATAACATACAAAATGTATATGTTGGTCAATGAATTCAATGGGTGTTAAACTCAACCCTCTGTGAAAGAATGCGCTATAGCGTTGCCAATAACTTCGTCAGACAAAATTCATCCTGACCTTTGAGTTTTATGTAGCTGTAAACGTTTTATTGTCTACGTCAATACATGTATCTACAGTTATTTATGTTGTACACACTTTATCGTTTAACATACATACACACATTCACGAGGTATAATTTCTCTCGATCACTTTTAGAAAATATAACTAAGTCAAGATAACATTGATTAACCTTTTAAATAAATCTTACAGGTATATGACAATCACATTTTTGGTTATGGGATATGGCTTAAGCATTATCTATCGGCACATCAAAGGCAAATTAGGACCTAAAGGTTGGTTATTATACTTTTAAGTACATATATTCACGCTTTTACCTCACAACGATTTAGGCAGAGAGTATCCATCGCTAATATAAATGATCCTTAAATCTCTCTGGTCTATTTCCACATGCATGCTCTTCTTTTCATCATGCTACATATTTTAGCTTAATCTAGGCTAGATTTACGTTATAATACATACAACAGTACGAAAATAAGAACTACCTATATAAGTACATAAACAATTCTATTAATATGTACTCGCGTTATATGATTGCAGGAATTTCATTAAACTATACTACACGAGTATACTAACTAAATAAATAATACTGTACATTTATCCTATTATTTCCAGCTACTTTAATTTTCAAAGCATATACATTCCAAGAGCACTACAAGTCGTTGACTGCGGAAACACCTGGTGAGATAGAGGTGTTGAACGGCCTGAGAGTCCTTGCCTGTGTTCATATAGTCCAAATGCACATGACTGGCTTTACCTGGTTAACGGGGGCTACGAATTTCCCTTACTTTGAACAGGTACTTGTAAAATGAACAGTATATATACTCTAAGTAATATGAATATCATGATTGTGACTTGTATGCTTATTATTCGGTCTATTTTGCACAGTGATTTATAATTGGTTGGGATATTTAATTGTATTTAGGAAATGAAATATTTATTTATCTGAATGGTTAACGACAAATATGTCAAGAGTGGAGAAATCGTGAGGACAAATTCAGAATACTGTTTAACTTGTTAGGGAGGTCTTGATCATATGCAGATTGGGGTAAATTTAAATCAGCAATTGAACTCTACTTATGACGCATGTCAGAGTACATTACTTAATACATATTGTACCTGGGTCCTAACTTTCAAATAGTTACAATACATTGGAATTTTTTAAAACAAAAATTATAGACAAACGCGTTCACGATCATTAATCCTTGCGGGGTAGTCAGAGGTTCAGGTGACCATCTTCGCAATTGCGAAGGTAGTATTTCTACATATGACCAGATAGTTAGTACTTAATGTGACAGGTGGTAAGCCGTATCGCTATTTACAAGCACTAACGCACGAAACACGTAGGTTTCCTCACGATGCTTTCCCTCACCATAGTATTCAACGCATAAAACTTATATAAAAATTATACTTGTTTCTTAACTACGAGTATAATGAAAGATTTTTTTTCAGAACAAGGATTATCCGCTTTTAAGTTTTGGCTTTCGTGGAGACTTAAGTGTTGACACCTTTTTCCTAGTGTCCGGAATGATGATAATGAGGAGTATGCTGCCTATAGCAAAACGAGGGACAATAACTTTTGTACAGACCATTAAAATGATTTTACGAAGATACTTTAGGTTAGTTTTAGCTAACCTGATGGTTTACTATGTATGAGTGTGGACAGGATTCAGTGGCAAGTTTTCTCATTAGGTTTCTTATTCGCAACAAAACTTCGTTATCGAAATGCACCGAAAATAAAGACGAGGAAATCTACCTGTTCCGGTAATAGTCGTTAGATAGTCATTGTTCTGTTCCAAGAAATATGCAAATTCCTTGACGATATTTTTCCTCACCGTAATTACACTTCGCAATTCTTATACGTATTATGTGACTCTCCCATAATTTTATAAGCAAGCAACTTATTATATACATAAATATAAATTCACGTCCTTTAATCTCTTCCCCATAAGACATACCGGGCCCAATAGCAGCATTCATTTTACGCCCAATAGTCGTGTTACGTCAAAGAACTAATTAATATATATACATGAGTGTGTGTGTGTATTATTTTCAAGGGTCATCCCGGTTCTGGCGTTTTGCATCTTCTTCATAACTTCGGCGTTCGAGCATATAGGCGATGGCCCAGTGTGGCCAATGTTCAACGACTTTGAAGGAAACGTGTGTCGGAAAAACTGGTGGATTAACTTGCTGATGCTTCAGAATTACTACTTCAGAGGGGACGATAGATATGTGAGTAACATTTTGTGCTGTATTTATGTTATTTGGATGGTACAGTATCAAGGGTTTGATTTTATGGTAATCTGACGAATTTACTATAAAACAGACGATATTAGATGTGTTATAAATATTATGTTTATTTGATCTGAAATTTATTTAGGTTAAACACTAGGAAACTAATAATTAGTTGATAGTTTAGGTAAAGTGGTCCATATATTAAATTGGAAACGGAGAAACGAAACGATTTATATATCTCATTATATTCTTTTAAAACATAATTGAAATGAAGTTACTAAGTTAGGTGCATTACATACGAGTATAAATAATATAATAAAGGGTTTATTTTAAATAAATTTATCCTAATCCTCGTGACCGTAACTAAATAACAGTAATAGATCATTCAATGTATGAAATATAGTATTTCTAACCAAAAAACTCTCTTCCAGTGCTACGTACCTTCATGGAGTCTATCAGTTGACTTCCACATGCATGTTCTGTCAGCGCTGATACTTTACCTGTACTGCAGGAACCGTCGAGCCGGTGTCATCACTATCTGGGTGCTCTCCATCATATTTCTCATTTCTCCAGGAATCGTGACTTATCTTAATGATTTTCCTCCTGGACCTACCATGAATTATGAGTAAGATGATACATCAGACATTATTACTTTAATCGAACTAGCCTCTCGGTATGTACAACAAAACTGTCAGCTAATAAGAAACACATACATAACAATTCATACTTAAATCTATATAATATGTACATGTATTCAACAACAGAAAAGAAAAAACAAAAGCGTTAATAAAAGCTACATAATCCTTAATTTAGTATGTAATTACCTTTTTCAGCTTCATAAAGGAATCTGTAACCCTACCTCGCATGGCACAAATGTACATGAAGACTCACACGAGGGCAGCCCCGTTCCTCGTTGGTATTTGGTTCCAATATTTGATATCTCATTTCGATAGTTGGAAACGAAAGAAAAGCTTAAATACGGTAAGGATCATTTTGAAATCCATATTTTTTTATAGTTATTGCTTCGTGAACCAGGTTGCATTACTAGTAACTCTAACTTCATGTAAGACTTATATGTTATTCTTTTATTTTAAATATCTGTGTCAGATTCAGGTACAAGTACTGATGTGGAGTCAGTGTTGTACTTTTACAAATTCAGGCCTTGTAAGCATTTGTAAAGACACTATTTATATTAAATTGTGGAGGAAAACAGCTTACTTTAATATCTATATAGGCCCCTCTAGTGATAAGAGGACCATGTACCAGTCTAATATGAAAATATTAACATAATTAATAAATCATTACAGATTACATCAACCTTAATTGCTGCTGTCACTACCTATGTACTTTACAAAATCATGCATTTACATAGCACTGACTGGGAGTCTTTAGAACATCATGATGTGATAGAAGCTGTGCTATATGCTTCTCTTCACAGAGTCTTATGGGCTTGTGGAATAGCGGTTTGGATTGCCTGCTGCTTGTATGGAAGCGTGCGTAAGTATTTTTATTTAAAACACTTTATGCTAAATTTATTTTGTTTTTCTTAGTCGTTGTATCGATGTTACAGTTGTTTCTCTTATTCGAATGGTTCGAACATAAAGTTAAACAAATTTTAATTAATTACTAGTAAATATGATAAAAAAAATTCATAAACCAAAAGAGACTTTAGTCATTGGTCTACCACCACCACAGTCCATTATGAAAAACTTCGCCACGCTAAGCCCATACTCTATAAGAAAACACAACAAAAACAAAAATAGCTTACCATTTTTTTTACTTTGGAAAGACGAAAAACAATTTTTATTAGGGAACAGTCCATTAAACAATTTCTCTTTTTTCAGCCATTTTGAGCGGCACTCTAAAGTGTTCTCTGTTCCGACCCCTCAGTAGACTGGGCTACTGCGTATTCCTCATCCACTACATCATATGCATGAGATACTCGTTCAACATTAGGACCTCAACTACCTCTAATACGGGTGAAAAGGTACTATTTTATTCTTAAATATATTCTAAAATATCCTTTCAAATAATTATATACAAACAAATTATATAAAAGCAAAATACTTGATAGGTCCTGTGCTTGTTTGGAACATAAATAGAATGATAACTAATTGCCATTCATTGTGATATGTCGAAGGCGACTATGGGACTAGGTGTTAATGGAATCTTTTGATTGACAGGCTAGCAACCTGTAACCAATGATTCATATTAATGCTATCACGACACTAACACTAATACTATAAAGAATTTAGAAGAAAAACTTGGCGTTACATTTAGATTATATTCTAAATGTAACGCCAAGTTTCTATCCACTCTCAAAGACATGAATAAACCGAAATCGGGGGAAGCTACTATACTAGCTCGGTACAATTAATAAATAAGAGTATATAATACATATTATAACAAATAGTAATTATATTATTTAACATGTAGTAATGAACTCTTTTTCGTTATTTACAGTTTATAAATGCAGTTGGAGTGCACGTTGTGAGTTATATAATAGCTTTGCTAATGTACTTTACGATTGAAGCTCCCATCACCATGATTAGCAACTATCTTCTTAGAGAGTGAGTGAAATATTATAATTAATCTTTATTAGCATACAGTTATTACGTATTTGTCGTTTGATGATAAAGTGGGTAAGTGGTATGACATGTAATACCATCAATGTACTGATCTGCCAGGATCGGGAAAATGGGAATCAAGATCTCTGCATACCCCTTAGATAGATAGTCAGACATATAATGTATGTATGTGTTTATAAATATATTTTTAAACTGCAGTTTACAATCTGATGTAATGTCTATGGGATGGAATGTCTTAATGGAATTCTCTGGAATTTAGTGTAGGGTTGGTTTCATATTGTAGAAAAGTGTTAAAACATAGCCTTATATGTAGTTCAAAACATTATATATGTACATTAGTTTATTCAGAAGTTTCGGATCAGTTTTCATGTAACGAATAGTTTATATGTATTTAATAACGAGACAAAACCTTGTATGGAATGAACAGATAGCCCTAAAATCCCAAGGTAGTTTTTTATTAATCAGTAGGGCTAGTCAGTGATCATAAAAACATAATTAACTTAATATTTTTTTTCCAGTAAAGAGAGAAACACATCAACGAATACCATGAAGAACGAAAGGGAATTGAAAGAACCTGAAACATTGGATGATAAAATGAAGAACAGTTAATATTAAGGCAGAACACATAATATTATATAAGTTTACATACTACATTTACGGAATAACAAGTGAGCTTTAGGATTATGAAGTGTATTTCTTGCGTTTATATCAACATAGAGCTAATCATAAATTCAATTTGAATATTATTTATAAAGACGTAAAATATAGCTATTACTTAAACCATAATCCTATAGACATAATAAAACTATCTGAGACAAGAAAAGCAATTTCATTTCTATTATAATTCATTTGGTTACACTATCTTCTGAGTGTTTGTTGTGTTGGTAGAAATAATCACAGTGAGGAATCTTATTAATTAATCAGCCTGCTGTAGCCCACTGCTGGACATAGGCCTATTCAAGGGTACGGCACACAACACAATAACAGTTTTCCCATCCTTTCACATATCCACATCCAGCCACTCAGTGACATTCTAGTTATCAATCCAACCGGCAGATGGCGTCCTTTATAGTCAAACACTTGGTATCTACGAAAAAAGATATGCTTACTATCCGTCATATTGGTTGATGGCATTATGGTGACTACGGAGTTTTATGAATACTAACGGTTGTCATGCTTTTATGGTATCATCAGACTTTTAATGATGCGGTAAAGAAGTTAACGGAGTACTATCCAAATCAACCTAAGTACATTCAAAATCTTAAATGAGTAATCATCAATTGAGTCAGGTTTGGGTAACTAAAGTCAACTTTTGTAAATAGGTCATAAATTGTATGTATCAATGATTAGTATAATCTTAGTTTATATTAAATAAAATCGGGTAAGTAACATAAAGTGAATTTTTAAATTATTCAATACCAAGTGAGATCATTTGTGTGTCATAAAAAACCAGTTAAATATTTTACACAAATAACTCATGTGACATGTGACACTTTTTCTAATTTTTAGGTGGAGCAAAGTTCGTCGGGTTAACTGTTTAAAATTAATATACAATGTGCATTTGAATAAATAAAAACTAAAAAGAATCTAACGCTGCCTGCGTCCCAAGGTTGTTTTAAAAGAAATGCCTTTATTTAATTATATTCATACGACAAATATAAGTTTGTGTTGATAGATTTGCTTCTTGCATTATTTTCTTACCAGTTCGTGAGATAAAGACTTCGTGGAAAGAAGCAAATTTCGTAGAAATATAGAAAGCAAGATGCAAAGGAAAATCTACTTAGCCTCCGTTATTGTAACGGTTATGATAAGTGAGTAATTTTCTTTTTTCTCTACTAGGGTAGTTATTCTATTAATAATCTTTAATTCATTATTAGATTATAAAACTATGATAATTAGATTATATACAATAGTCTCTTCGACATCTCTGTGGGAGGGTGGTAGATTTACAAATACATTTGAATGCTTGAGGGTTTGAGTGAATAATGCTCCAGCTCTTATATGTTGGTATCCCTACATTTCTTAATATTTTTTTAATCTAATTGAAGAAACTTGTGACCTCGTGGATCCAGCTCCCCAGTGAAAGCTGAATATGAATGAATAATAATTAGTTATTTCGTAGCATATCAAAAGAAGTAGAAGAAGTTGAAAATCACAATTTAAGATATTTATAATAAAAATCTTAATTTTGGTACTTAATTTATTTTAATTTTAGGTTTTAAATACGTCCATAGTGAAGGGGTACATAATGTGACACAGAACAAATTATTGGAGGAAATCTCTAAGCAGACGTGGGATGAAAACGAGGAACAGTGCTTTTCTACCCTCGTTGACTACATAAGCTCGCTAAGCAATTCCACTTTATGGTCTTCCTGGCGTAAGTGATAATTTACATTTTTTTGTAGCAATTAAAAACATACGCTTCATGACTTGTGCATACACACTCCCTTTCTTATTGTGGCAGGGTAGTCAAAGCCTGGAGTGCCCATCTCTGAAATTTTGAAAGCATGTTAGGTGTGGGTAATTCGATGTCCGCGTTTTACTAAATTATTTTTATAGCAAGAGGTTTAAATTACTTTTGCAGTTACAAAAGGTTCAAGTATTCTTGTGACACTATTCGCCGGTGCCTTATTTTATGCATAGAGTATCAGGTTAATAATGCATATGTTTTATATCGTTATACTATATCTTTTACAAGAAAACTGGACATATCGCGTATATTTTATAAATAAAGTAATAAGTTGACCCATGACCAAGGCATTGCATCATGGCCGAAATGTTGGGTAACAAAGGCAATACTTTATTTATTAAATATACGCGATAAGTCCGGTTTTCTCGTAAACCATATAGTATACTGATTTTAAATATTACCCCGAAACTCCATGCATACCGCGTGGGTCTCTCAAAAATATTAATGACTATAAGTGCACTATCCTTATTAAAATTTTTCATTTTACTTGGAAATGTAAACGTACCTACATAGTAGTGTCATATACCTTGTCACAAATATTTTCAACCAATTAGTATAAATATATCTCTTTTTTAGTACATTAAAGTTCTCTCCATCAAATGATTAAACACCACTCGGTGGCTATCTTTCAGAAAATAATTTTTGACTAATTAACACTTTATTTTAACAGTATGGGAGTCCACGGGTTCAAACCAACCTGGTCTATTGTTCAACACGTACTACAATTTGGGTTATCACGACCGATGTCTGCAAACTCCTTGGAAAGATACAGATTCAAAATTACAAACACAATATTGTCTAGTGAAATTAAATTGGAAACAAGAGTTCACAAGGCGAAATAGTTTATACTTTGATCCTTATGTGGATGCGCTGGATGTGTTAAAGGTAAATATTTTAGCTCTAGTCTGTAGTTGCATAAAATGATAGTTATGTAGGTAATAAAGTAATGGTATTATATTGTAAATAAAATATTATTATTTCTTTTATACTGATAAGTTAGATTAGGTTCAACATCGTGTAAGATTTTTTACAACTGGGAAATCTCTATGTGCATTTCAAACAGATTTAAAAAAATCTTTAGCCTGTCAGGGAAACATGTAAATCTGTAGTCCTGTTAGGACTGTAAGACCTGTAACATATGAGTTCGAAGTGGAAGTTGAGATCTTTACGTGCATTTTGAAACTTCTAATTCCACAATCATTTAAAGGTTGTGATGTTTATTGATCCGACGACCTCCGTGGCGCGATCGGTTAGACACCTGAACGCTAATCGTGGGGTCCCGGGTTCGATTCCCGGTGCAGGCAGAATTAAGAACTACGCTTTTCTACTGCTTTCCAGTCTGGTTTGTTGATTATATATGCTATACAATATGTATTTATCTATATATAATATGTATATATTTCCTTAATATACGTTGACTAGTACCCTTAACACAAGTCTTAAATGTACTTACCGAGGGGCTAGTTCAATTGGTGTAATAATGTCCAAATCTTATTATTATTATTGTATATGATTTATTGGGATATTACTAACAAATTATTTTATTTTAGACCCAAGATCCAATTAGTACAAGACGCCACGACATGTACTATGGGTTCTGTGTACCAAGAATTTGTAGCAAAAAATCAGTACAAAAATTTGCCAAATCTCTACTTCATATAAAAAATGGATTACTGGAAAATATAATTAGCAATAGCGATATAAGTACTGAATATTGTAAGCATCCTGAGGAAGCGGCAAAAATTGGATGGGACTTTTATTTATTTATGTAAGTAACGATGTAAAAACGATATAATATTTTGACATGATAACTTGTTTTCGTACCTGGCAATTTGTTATGATAAGTTTATCATAGCCCCAGATTTAGTGCGAACGGGGCTGATAGGAAACAAAAACATCTTAAATTCATATCGGAAATCAACATAATTAAGTGCTGCTTCCAGATTTTAAATCTAACCATCAAGAACAAGAGACCTGATACCTAGCTTGTCACCTTTTAAAACCACCACAAGCCCGAAAATTCCAAAGATAAGCGTAATGGTCTCTGATGCTCTATGCATTATAAATTGGATAAATATATAAATACCGTTTTGAATTAAGAAAATAAAGACAAACTTTTTCACATCCATTCACCTTTGCGGGGTAGTCAGGGGTTCAGCAATTGCGGAGGTATTCATACTATAGCCACCTCGAACCCACGTGTTGACCAGATAGTACTCAATGTGAAAGATGGTAAGCCATGTCGCCATTTACAAGCACTAACTTTTACGTGTTAGGTGGTAGGTTTCCCAACGATGTTTCCCGCACCGTATTCCATAAGTTCATATTTCATACTATAAATTTTATTATAGTCATTCATTAGTCGAAGAAAAAATTGTTATAATTAATAATTCTGAATAAAGGTATAAAAACGCACTCCGAACAAAGCCATTAGAATATTTTTTTATTCTACCTGTAGAATTATAAGATTTAAATTTACTAACGAAATTGCTCAACATAACTAGATACTCAACCTCTAACCTCAACACTATGCACTCACTACCTTTGTACTCAATTTAGTTTTATATTTTCCAGTGTCATTGTCATTACATTGATTTTTACGAGTTGCGTCTGTACTTATGTTAGCAATACAACTTCGATGCAAAATGTTAATCCACGTGGTAAGTACATTCACTCTACGCTTAGTTTATGATTTAGCATGTGTAAGATAATAAGCTAGACCGAAAGTCTGCTATACAATTGTATTCAAATCCTTGAGCTATTGAGACTAATTCTAAAATTAAAGTTTGATGTTCATTTTATCAATCCAGACATAATGCACCTTCTTCCAAAAGGTAAACAGGAGACATCTGACAGCTTCAGAAGATCTTTTTTTTCATAGTATGTCAGCTTATGGGGATAAGGATATTATAAGTTGATGATGATTTTAATTGTCTGTTTCTCGAAACTATCAAAGAAAGCCCCATCGCCATGTAATTACCTTGAGCATGGTCCTACCAGTATAAATACCGAATAACATTTGATTAATTTTCAGTCCTACAATATGTAAATGCTTTTTCGCTGACCAACAACTTTAAAAGTCTAATAAAACCAATACCTGGAGAAATAGAAGTATTAAATTGCATTAGATTCTTGTCATCATTCTTCGTCGTTTTATTTCACAAAACATACTTTGATGGCCATGCCGCCATTGCTAATTGGGATTTCTTTGAAAAAGTAAGTTTATCAAAAATACTTTAAAATCAATTGAAAAAGAAAAGTTTATGGCAAGGTTTATTCATGAGAGTGATCGTTGTGGTCTATTCATGATTGTGAATGATTGTCAGGATCGTTGAAGATAGTGATTAATAATTTAAGCAGTAGATGTGTTTTTTTAAAATAAATTAGTATCAACGACTGTAGCCCATTGCCTTTCCCCTTTCTGGATAGCAGAGGCTTAAGTAACCTTTATTATCTTATCTTGCAAAGGAATAAGTATGTCTCCTCACAGCTAACGTTAAAACGTAGGTTTCAGAATCTGTAAAAGGACTCTACTCCAGATTAGATTTTAACGGACATTATACATGTCCTTAGGATGGTCACAGAGATGATGATGGTAACTAAAGCCTCTGGCTGCCCCAAGAGTTTTAATAACCTTTAAACATACGTTGTTATAGATAACTAGAATCATTACTAACATTTTATGTTTTATTTCTATACAGACACAACACAACTATTTCCTTAAATTTTGTTTCCGAGGAGATCTTCTAGTGGATACGTTCTTTATGATGTCTGGCCTACTGGCAGCCAAAAGTTTCCTTCCTATCTTCAAAAGGAAGAGTTTAACTTTAATACAGCTCGTGAAAATTATATTGAAGAGATATTTCAGGTGAGTTGTGTAAGTATAATTCTTTAAAGACTACGATGATCGGTTTTAATGCACGTTGAAGGGAGTAATCTGCTTTAACCACCTGCCACCTGCTAGCAGCATACATCTGCTGAAAATAATTAAATGCACATGAAAAATACTGAAATGTACATTAAAGGCTATGTTTGGGTTGCGTCTGTATTATTTTGATATACAATTCTGTATTTTTGGTAACGATTTTCGTATTTTTTGATGTTCGTTTAAATACTCCCTTAAAATAGGTTACTAGCGACCCGCTCCGGCTTCGAACGTAAAAAATATATAACCTACTCCACTATTTAATGGATGTTATTATACATATAACCTTCCTCTTGAATCACTCTATCTATAAAAACGAACCGCATCAGAATCCGTTGCGTAGTTTCAAAGATTTAAGCATACAAAGGGACATAGGGACAGAGAAAGCGACTTTGTTTTATACTACGTATATGTAGTGATTTTTTCATATTTATATGTGTGATTTCCAACTGCAACAACCAACAAATTTTCCGTGCAATCTATATGTAACGATGACTTTTAACATAAGGCATGATTAATAAACATTAACTATGAAATTTCAGACTCGTTCCCGTGCTAGCATTAACAATCTTGTGCATATCATCAGTGATCTACCACCTTGGTGACGGCCCTCTTTGGCCTCTGTTGAAGGTGAGGGAAGTGGATGTATGCCGGAAGCAATGGTGGCTCAATCTCTTAATGGTTCACAACTACTTCTTTCTTGATGAAATGAAAATGGTAAGGACGAGTTGTATAGGTGTATTTTTTGGAATATCTCGATAAAATCATGTGAAGTTCATGGTGTTTTATAGTTTATAAAATGATAATGGTTAGCTACGGTAGATGTAAAACGAACAAATGAAAGTGGAAATGAAAGAAAATATGTCTATCAACAGGATATACGCTTGCTAATTCATCTAACTATTTATGAAATATCTTCAATACTTATACATTTTTATTTTTAAACACTCGCGATTTATACTCATTTTATTTACTATGAGAGACCGGGTCAAATCACGATAAATTTATAAAGATATAAGATTACCTTTATTTTGCCCGACGTTTCGACCCTGTTGCATAGGCCGTGGTCGCGGGAAGACTAGCTTTAGTCTCAGCAAATGTCTGTCTACCCTCACAATTTTTGTTAATTCATAGCACGACACACTACACTCACACTATCCGAAGACACATCCGCAGTTTATACATTTCGATATAGAAATGCATTATTACACTTTAATATTAAGGGTATTGTTCGCGGAAATGAGCGAAACGAGTGTTTTCATTTTTCAGTTTAAACCTATTTAGAACTTACTGACACCTATCATACTTTCAAGGTAGCATAATGAAAGACTGAAATTGATGACTGAAGTAGTTTCAAGAGTTAAATATCAATAATTACGTAAATATGAACGCATAAAGTTGATAAAAAATCAGAAAAATGGCGCAAACAGGGTTTTGTATTTTTTCGTTTATTTTGTCACGGAGTAAGATCTGAAATCAAAATATACAATAATGGGTTCTCTAAATACTAAATAATTTGACTAAACACATATTAGGTCCTGTTTTATTCATAATACTGCAGTTTTTGGAAGTATAAAACGCCCAATTTTGGGCCGCCATCTGTTTCATACATTTTTATATGGACAGTTTACGCGTGCGCCGCGAGTCGCTAGTTTCAAAAGATCGCGTTCAGAATTTGGCGAATGCCAGCGTGAGAGCACGTCCATTTTGTTGGCGATGACAGCTAAACCGCTAGATAATCACACGAGATCAGTTATTTCTTAGTTCAATAAGTGAAATTTGGAAAACAATGTGCAATCACTTTGGTGTTTGAGGTTATTGCTTATTATATTACAAGCGATTTTTTTCTTTCGAAGTGAACTGCTATAGTTGATTTATTCTACATATATATATTTTAAGAAGTAGAGATCCCGCCACATAAGGTGGCAGTAGCCAAACTTGGAACTAAATTTGACGTTACCGCCATTGCGTGTTATTTTGTATGAAAGGTAAATTTAGTATTACCAGCGTTGTGTTTTTTGCCCACTCTTTGTAATTTTTATGTTTGTTAAGGGTGATTATAATAAATTGATTTCCGGAGTTTCTTGTTAGTTCTTCTCCAAGCTAGGGTCTCCGCTGATCTAACCTCGGTAAAAAATATGTAAAGACAATGCTCAGTGCCATGTTTGAAATAATAGTTTTAAGAGATTCGCGATTTATACTCATGATATAAGATATAAGGGTGTGTATAAGATTGATTGCAGCTGTGGGAAATCCTACGTCGAACACACTAAACGGTCTATTGCGGACAGAGTGAAGGAACACATAATATATGTAATATATAATAAGAAGGATAAGTCCCGTTAATTATTAATCATGTTTGAAATAGTTTAATAAACATATTTTGACTTTGATATATTAATTTGTTTTATTTGAGTTTATAGCTCTGCAACCAAAGACCGTTACAAATGAAACCTATAATGTATCGAGCCGTATGGCACAGTGAGTGCTAGTTTTGGCGTGTTTACTGGTAACACTGAATTACGCGACTGTGGCGACGCCTCCAACTGCCACCTTATGTGGCGGGATCTCTATTTTACTTGATGCGACGCCATATTTGATATAAATTTATTCTTGCGTCATTTATGCCTATGACAGGTACATATCAGACATGATATGAAAAAATCATGATAATGAATGTAAATAAATTTGATTTACCGCTTGATGTTTCGGATATTATGACAAGAAGTTGAGAATACATACATGATACATTCTGACATCACTTCAGCTTTCTTCATAATAGGTAGCCAGCAATTAGTGAACCCCAGGATAGGTTATTTATGCTATATATATATATGCACACACACACATATACATAACTATATATTATGCATTACGACCGTGACCGAATTCAGGGTAGTCAGAGGTTAAGTATGCATTTGTGATGCTCGAAATCATAAATATACATTTGGGATGCTCTTTGGCAACTTGAATTTGAGTATTTGGCGAACTGCAGAATAGGTTATACCGGTGCCGGACGGTTATACGGAAAGAACGGGAGTTGGTTAGATTTCGATTTTTTTACGACTCAGACTCATCTCTCTCAAGAAGGGTAGACCGCGGAGCAATTTTTTAGAGAAAAATTGCTATCGAAATCCGAATTCGGTCACTAGGCTCTCATAACGGAGTTGGAGGTCGCACCAAAAAAAACATATTTATTATACATATCCTGCTGCCCAAAATTTTGCTCAGTAGTCTGTAGGTATTTGTTTGCCTCGTCAAACTTTACGCATAAATCGAAGAAATTATATTTTTCGAAGTTCTTTTCCAGCTCAAAACCATACGAAAATACAAGCGCAGTACTAGGCTCACAGACTCCTACAAGAGGTCGGGTTAGAGTACTCACTCAAGTACGTTCAAATACACTATTTCTTATTGTTACTATAAAATTACAATTATTTACCACAAGTGATTAATTATTTAAATATTGATTACTTTTATATATTTATGACTACAATGTTTTTAATATATATTAATAAATAATAAGTTGTTGAATAACCTGTTTATAATTTATTAGTGTTTGTTTCGTTTACAATTCAATTGATACACGGAACGTGCATCCGCCATGACAGTAAAGTTTGTTATGATTTTGTTATATCAAGTTTGATGTGATTTATTTCAGTGTTTTTGAAACTATCGTAGTGTGGAACCTGTTTATATCGCAAACATAAATAACATTACATAAAATATCGCCTATTATCCCGCCGCATTGCTTTGTGAATCGATATTTATAGAAAAATGCTTCGTCACTCATAGCATAGGAATTTACAAATGAAATAACAACAATTTATCTGCAAGAAATCTAATTCATCATACTGATTTGATATTGACTTATATTAGCTTTAATTTTAACTTATTTTAGATATAAACAGAAAGGTAACCTCAAAAGTATTTATCCCAGAGATAAACAAGGGGCTGCAATTGCTTTACACGGACTTGTTTCTAGAACAAAACATCGATTTTGTTTTAGAATAAGGTGGTAGGTATCTGTGAGAACATAGTAAACTAACTTGACGCATACTGTTTAGAAATGATATCAAATGTATTCATAGTATTTAAAACAAACCGCTATAAAGAATGATTTGATATGTTATAATATCAAGTACTAAATGTTATGTAAATCCACTAAGTTCGATAACAAATAAAAACTAAAACATGTAAGAAATTCTAGATTCCCAAACAGATTTCTCTTGAGTCTAACAAACCACTTTTACATAACCAATTATTAGTTTCTGTTTTATATGTCAAAACGTAAAAGTAGCTATTATAGCATTCTTATCTCCAAGGTATTGCTTTTAATTATTACGATTTATTATTATTATTTTACAGCGGCTGAAACGTAAAAGAATAGCTGACAGTTACAGTTTCTGAGAGCTAATAATCATCTTACCACTTTCATACGCCAGACTGTTACTATATCAAATTAACAAATAATAAAGTAGGTAGGTACGCTTTGTCAGGTCAGGTGTATGTGTTTTGAGTATGCCGAGAATACACATCATCGTGACAAAATGCTTAAATTAAATCGTAGTTACTAAAGTAACTGAAAACTATCTACGAGTGCGCGGGATCTCTGTTTATAGTTTTATAATTCTGAATAGGTACAAAATACTGTGCTCACATTACGTCGCTGCCGCCGATCTCGATTGATATGGCTACGTCGCGTCGTGTATTTACCCGACAGACGAATACAAAAAACCTATATACAAAATATGCATTCACATCCCTTTCGGGGTAGTCAGATGTAGAGTCGAATCCCAATCGTTACCTGATTATCAATAGCCAATAGATGATTTACTAAGTCCTTACATAACCAAACCAAGCTCCCTCACTAAAACAACAGCACGTGAACAATTTAAATGGTCACCCATCCAATTACTTCCCACGCCTCCGTTGTGCTTAACTTCGGTGATAGAACGAGAACCAGTGTATAAATCACAACCGTAAAATCCTATTATTTACGATCACAACTACGCGATAGCGCGATTCAAATACTTACCCAATATTTCAGCAAAATCATTATTGACATTACATAACACAAACTAATAATTGACAGTATAATAGTAGTTTATCAGGATCAAAAGAAATCTGTATGGAAATCGAGACATTTACATTTTTCGTACGACAGCCCGCCTTTAAAAGTCTGCGCCCCTGGTACATATTCGTAGGCGGCGCGTCGTCATGATCAAAACTATCTGTCACGTTCGACAGAGAATATCTGCTAAGAAGTCGGTCTGGATTGTCGAATCACACAATGTTTATTTTATGCTAGATAGATAATGTACGTTTTATTTATTTAATATTCTGTCCGGCCGCTAAAAACAGCACTTACTCGCACGGTACTCAGCGCCGCTGCGCTAGAAATTTCGGATTTTTGACAGTTCGTGAATTTATTTTTGGAATACAATACCCTTAAACACAAGTTACATGTGTGTACAGAAATAAATATTTATCAAAAATTCTAAAGAATTTGACCGAATGACAAAACACTTTTGATGGTACTCACACACGTAACGTTTTAGTAATATAATTTAAACAATCCTATTCATTTCAGTGTCAAGTCGTGTCCTGGAGCATGGGTACGGATTTTCACTCATACATTTTATTTGGAATCCTGCTGTATTTGTATAGCAAAAATCAACGATTGGGAACTTTAGCGTTCTGTGCTGCGATATTTGCCTCTATCGTTTTGCCAGGAGTAGTGACGTATGTCAACAAATTTCCGCCGGCCCCGCTTTTTGATGTTGAGTAAGTTATGTCTGTTGTTATTTTGATTTTTGCTTGTAATCTTTTATTACCTCGGAGACATAATAATAATAATATATACCCATACATAACATTACATTATATATATATATATATATATATATATATATATATATATATATATACATATACATAATAGTTTACCCTTTGTCACCTCCTACAGCATTCCACAAAAGATCCGTGTAGTTAGCATTCTTTTAACATTTTATAACTAGTATAGGACTTTACTTCTCAACACGTAGAAACAACTTTATACGAATTTTACTAACGTCTTTTTCTAAAGCCCTTAAGAGAAAGCCCTCTTCTGAGTAAGAAGCCGATAGGTTTTTTTTTACTTCTATTTCTTTTAGCCAATTTTTTCATATGCATAATTTTATGATACAATTTCGTTTAATCCCATACTACTTCGGTTCATGGTACCAAGGTACAGTCCACCCCTAAAGGGATTAGCTGACACGAATGTAAATATACCGTTTAAATTTATTTACAGCACAATCACCGAGATCTTCGAGGTTCCCAGGATAACTTATTTTTACATAAAATCTCACGTAAGAACGGCTGCTTTCTTTTTAGGAGTCTTGTTCCAATTTGCGTTGACCAAATTCAACGTAGATGTTTCTAAAAGTAAAATCAGTACGGTGAGTGTAAAAATTCCATCAAATTAGTTTAATTAAAAAGTTTTAACATTTCAGAATAACCTTAACTATAAACCCTTTAAGGATACCTCAACTTCAAAAAAGCTTAAACATTAAAACGTTTCTGTAGAATCTGATAACTGTAAACATAAATAATGAAACATATTCATCACTACATAGTATAAAACAAAGTCGCTTTCTCTGTCTCTATGTCCCTTTGTATGCTTAAATCTTTGAAACTACGCAACGGATTTTGATGCGGTTTTTTTAATAGATAGAGTGATTCAAGAGGAAGGTTTATATATATAAAAACATCCATTAACTAGTAGAGTAGGCTATATATTTTATACCCGTGCAAAGCCGGGGCGGGTCACTAGTAGGACTATATATAATGTTCTTCTTAGCTACTAATTCATGTAATTAACATTCTATTTCAGTTTTACTCCTGCATCTTTACCTCGTTTGCCCTATTCGTGATGGCGCAATTGATCTCCATAAACAGCACTGATTGGGAACTGATACATGACTTTGATCTCCTGGGGTCCGCGTTCTATGCTGCTACTCACAGAGTTGTATGGACATTGAGTGTAATCACCATTGTTGTGTGCTGTGAATACGGCTATGTTCGTAAGTAATTCAAATATGTATATTGTTTATAGGTCAAAAATGGAGCATGTCTTAATTAAGGTTCGACGTGGCCTTAAATGAAGTATACGCACACGAACTTCTGACCACCCATGTTGTAATTAAGTCCCAACAATAATTGACAATTGAGTAAAGTTATCTTTTTGTAAGTAATTTTATATCTGAAAACAAATCCTACGATGAATTATAAAAAATAAAGTTTTATAAGATTTGCTCATACCAATATTTAGTTGAATCAAAATACTTACCTAACCTAACCTAACCCATAAAATTAAGACAGACCTAATTATAAGAATTATTGACCTATTGGGCTTCGATTATATGAAACAGAATCCTAACGCCCATCAAGCCCTTCGGGGTTAGCAGAATCCCGTTCACCTACATTTTGTTTTCAGCTCTCGTCAGTGACTTCCTGAGTTCTCCATTATTCAGGCCTCTGGGCAGGCTGACTTACTGCGTGTACCTGGTGCATCCACTCGTTTGCATTCTATACGTGTACACGATGCAGGGTTCTAGGTTTTTATATCTGCCTGACATGGTAAGAGATTCAATGTTTCTTAATATGTAATATATGTACATACGTATTTATTCACATCTTTTACATACATAAACATTGGCCATTTTTGGGTACTAGATTAAGTGTTATTGTCTATTGCAGATATTGAAAGTATAACGCGATGATCGATTAATAAGTAAAATGTTAATGGATTGTTGAGAAATTAATTGGTTTTGTTAACTTAATTTTCAAAACTCATCTTTCTAGAGTAGCTGAGTGCGCCTAAAGCATATAAAATGTTTTTGTCACCATTTTCATTTAATATATACAGGATGCTTGACGTTGGCTATATAATTAACTGTTTGACGTAAAAAACTATTACTCCCGAATATATATATTTAGATACGAATATATACCCTTTTACATACATAATCGCCTCTACGTCCCTAACGGAAAAGGCGGAGCAATCAATCGCCACCTGCAACGATCCTGACAAATCTCTCTTGCTTCACTCACACCCATTGACCTTCATCATACTCCTCTGTTCTTCACGCTGCGTGCACTTTTTACAGGTCTTAATAGGGTTCGGTTTGACGGTGATATCCTTATTCGTGTCCCTGCCAGTGTACTTGTTAGTGGAAGCACCGATTGGACAGTTATCTGCAGCTTTACTTAAAGGTAAGAAAATATTTAATACAACCAATATACACTTTAGTCTATTATTCATTAAAGTTTGGATGTATCTGTAATCTAATTCTAGTGAATAAACAACAAAATGCATGTATGCAATGTAATACACGATGTTTTGATCAATCAGGAATGCCGTAAAATTGAATCTATTATTTGAGCAATATGCGGTTGAATATCGGAATCACTGAAAAAACTGAGTTACAAAGTTCACAGGCTCTTCTAGAAAACCTTTTGTCTCAGCCTATGATTAAATTAATTAGATCAGCACAAGATATTCAGTAAAATACTGTTTTTTTTCAGATGGGAAAACACTGAAAGCAAATGAAGAAAAATCCAATTGAAGGTTGTAAAAATGCACATATCTATAGCAAAGAAGATATTTAAAACTTTAATTCTAGAGGCTTTGGTTACTTTTTGCATTCTTATACTAAAAGGGTTAAGTATGTATACTAAAAAAGGTCTCGCCAACTTCTGACTACCCGGAAGGGTTAATGATAGCGAACGTGTTTGTGTGCTATATATATTAAAAGAAGAAAGTTTAGTGTAATAAACTGATTTTACAATATCTTTGTTGTATATTTACCTGCAGAGTGAACTTCCAGGAGAGTCAGCGTTCTAATGTTACCTAGAACCTAGTAATTGCACTTAAAAAGGAATTTGTTTGATAAGTATAAGTAAACGGGTTCGTACTTCTAATTCAAAAACTAAACTGTAGAAAAAAGTGTATTTCAGTGTGATTATAATTAATTTAATATTTGACTAATTCTTAAAGCGCAATTCATTTTAAGAAACGTTATACCTAAAGTTAAACACTGACATAATTAAATGATACATTTAATAAACATCAACTGAATTCTTTATTTACTACACACTAAAAATTAACCTTTTAATTGCATTTAAATAAATATTAATAAGCATTATCACTAAAGCGAAATGAACTTATAATTAAAGTTTAAATCACTATTTAGGTGATCTATTTATATTTTGAGTGTGAATCTTGTGGTCTGATGGTATTAGTAAGACTGCCAAAATGCCAGCTGTAAAAAGAAAATAATTTACATTAAACTTAAGTAAACAACTAAATGTATAGTAATCTATTTATACATTAATACTACGACTACTATTTAACACAAAACTTAAATGAACTTACCAAGGGGCTAGTTCAATTGATGTAATAGTGTCCTAAATATTATTATTATTATTTATCAAATATACATTCACATCTTTTAATCCCTTTCCCTTCTTTTTGACTGAACCTGGGAGGCATAAAATGAAGTTCACTTTTGCATTACTATCAAAATTATGACTACATCGATGTGGGTAATGGTGACAGTCGATTGTTTACCATCCAATATTTTTTTAAATATAACTTGATTAAGATACTTACTGAATACTATAACCGCCCATACGTAGAACGTGGTCTCGCAGTGATTGATCATGGTCTGTCCAACCACATTAATACCGGCCAAAGAAGACAATCTGGCTACCATCATGCCGAGGGTGATACTCATGCCTCTGTAACATAGTTTTTTTTTATATTCATACAATTCATATCTATAAAAGGAAGCATTACATTCTGGATTTACTTTCAATGACTTTAATATGTAAGTTTTGAATATACCAAGGTTTTTATTAAATACGTTAGTTTATATGTAGTAAGTTATGACTTATATACTATAACAAATGACTTAATTAATGATCTTTATTAAATATTTGAAATTAGTGTACACTTAAATCCATGTTCTAATAAAAGATTGTTGTTTTATTATAATAAATTCCACATTACCAACGAAATTAGTCAGCACAATTCACAAAAAGTATTCCTGTGCCTAAATTGTTATGTTACACTATTGTAAAAGATGACATCACAATCACAGATGTCCCACCAAATACACTGATTGTAAAATAACATAAAACCTACGTATTTATCTCACCTGTAACTCGTTGGAAAAAGGTCGACAAAGTAGGAACCAGCAATTCCGTTAGCCAGGGACGTATTTTGCAAAAGGACGAAAAATATCAAGTCAGCCGTAGGTTCTCTGATCAAGTTAATCAGTATGAAGCTGATGCAGGAAATTGAAAACATGCTGAGGAGAACCAGTTTACGCCACTTGGACAGCCTGTAGATCAACGTGTTGGTGGTCATGAAGAAAATGCCGTAGCCTATGCCACTGAACATCGCGTTGTTTGAAAATACTTCGGAGCAGTCCTGTAATAAAAAAAAAATTAATAAAATAAAAAAAATTAAGACACGGCTACTTACTTAAATGGAATAAACTTCAATAAATGTAATAAATATCCCTATTAGACATAACACATAGTTTGTTTTTACCTTACAGGCTGTTATATGTTATATATCGGGTTAAAGCTAAGAAAGATAATTCTCGTAATTCGTCACGTTATTTCCCTTAACAGATTAAATATTTCTTAAATTCATTTAGATTCAATATTAACTAATTTATTGTTATCTAATTTTTCTCATTTTTTTGTTACCAAGGAATTTACTAAAAGCGTATATATATACATTTTATTACTTAATATGTTACACCAGACATGTCGAATATCTCATTCTCTTACCTAATCTACTTAATCACAATTACCTGTTCGACTGAATGAACTTCCGTTCCATTGCCCAAGTTAGCATTTATGAGTTCACAAAAACTAGGATTCACCGAAGCTCCTTTGAAAGTGTGGTAAGTTTGAAAGAAGGTGTTCACTACATAAGGGAACCAAATTACAAATACGTTGTTCCTGAAAAAAGAATTAATGCTTGATTATGTGTTCATGTACCTATTGTGAAGTTACAAACGACTAGAGAAACGCTATAAGTAATTAAGGATATATTACGTGTCCGAGGAATTGTCCATCCAATAGGGTTTAAATAATAATAATAATAATATTGTAGGACGTTATTACACCAATTGAACTAGCCCCTTGGTTAGTACATTTAAGACTTGTGTTAAGAGTACTAGTCAACGTATATTTAAGAATTCTATACTTATTATATATAGATAAATACATATATAGCATATATAATCAACGACCAGACTGAAGAGCAGAAGAAAAGCGTAGTTCTTAACTCTGCTTCCACCGGGAATCGAACCCGGGACCTCACGATTAGCGTTCAGGCGTCTAACCGATCGCGCCACGGAGGTCGTTAAATGACGTGAATGTGTGTCTATATATTTTTACATAATGTAATCAATATAATGTTTTAAATGATAGATATAAATGATTGTAGTACGCTACAAGCTCTTAACATTACAATTTCTAAAGAATACTGAGAATTCGCGTCTTGTAGGAGTTGTCCTTTGAAAAACTACTGATATCCTTATACCCTTGTCCATGCAATCTATTGGATGGTTGGCTAGCAACCTGTTATACAGTTCATGGTACTATCCACTCGGAAAGGAGTATTAACATTCTTATGAAATGAAAAGGATATATGTACAAGAAAACTGGGAATAATTATCGTAACTTAAATTAAGTACCAGCATGCACTTACACGCTGCAGATGATGATCATCAGGAAAAACATGAGAAGCGTTTTGTACAGAAGAGGGGGTTTGAAAATGGGAACTGTCTGATCGACTAGGGAACTCCAAAAGTGGCAGCGCCTTTCGTTCTTTTCTGGGACCATTATTGTCTGTACCTGGAAATTATTAAACAAATCAGTACTAAAGATTTCAATTAAATTGAGAACTAAATGTTATATTCCAGCTGGTCAAAAATAAAACAAATTCACATCAGTTTTTTTCAGTAAGACAAACCGGATTAATTTTGCGGCTATATAACTCATTTTAAAATCAATATTATTTAACATAGCCACAGATATAAGAATACTATTGTTCATTGCTTAGTAGGTGTACGTGTAACAAACTTAAAACATGTTTAGACTATAAACACATAAATAGTGAATATATGAGGTAGCATGTAGTTAGTTAATTTTAAGGGAATTATATTTATTAATAAGTTTTAAAATAAATTACCTATAATTTGAAAGACTAACCTTAAACTCGACGTCCTTCCCGCAGTTAATCCGATGCATGTCTCTTAACACTTTCATAGCTTTATCTATTTCTCCACTATTAGCCAGGAACTTGGGACTTTCATGTAAAAAGCTGATCATCACGCCTCCAATACCCAAAGGAACGGCCAGAAGGAATGTGAACAGTCTCCAGGAGTGATATGTGATGTTCAGAAAAGGTATGTAGAATTCAATCTTCAATGGTAACACGAAGTAGGCAATCGCTGTAAAACAAAATATAAACAAAATGTATTAACTTACTTAGTAATCAATTATTTTGCATTACATGAGGCTAATATCTTATAATTAATGCAGGATAGTCAGAGGATAAAGTGACTACCCTAATATCGGAGTTTTTATAAATATTTATTGATTAAATTAAGAATCTTTACATAGAGCTCAATATTTTATATTTATAATTCTTTATAAGTTAAGTTTACAAACTGCAATTATATTACTTGTTAAAAATATGCTCAGACGCACAAGAAATATATACCTTTGTATTAGATATGTATTTACGAATATAAACAACTTGATAAAAAAATGGTCTAAAAGTAAAAAATAAAAAAATATGCGTTAGAAAATGCAATGGAAACAATACTTACTAAAAGCTACAGCTTCGCATACGACGTTTGTACTATTCATCAGTTGGATGTACATGCTTCGATATCTGTGCCCAGTGCATTCTCCCAGCAGAATCACTGTGATGGTCATTGAAGCTGTAGAGCTGTAAAAATTTACAGAACATTAGATTTCGCGTCCATTATTTTCTTCTTAAATTGGTGAATTCTCTCAATACATGCAAAACCATATATGTTTCTTACAACTTGTTCCAAAATACTCTTAACGACCATTTGAAGTTAGCAGAGGTTTCCGTTATCACTGTCATATTTAAAATTTTAATTAGTATTAAGGCTCTCAAACCAAGTTTCACCTGATATAAGACTCTCAAAAATAATTTACCAGATATCCAGAACACAACTCATCATCGTGTAAATCATCCTGGGACCTGTAGCGAAATTGGTCATTTTTACTTATTAACTGCAAACTTCACACTATTATTGATCTGATATTGAACTGTTATTTTGCAAAAAAGCATTAGTGGATTAAGGCCCTCGATTTCGGTGGAGGGACTCCTTACGATGTTATCCCTCACCACAACCACCATGATCAATATCACTACATAGTATAAAACATAGTCCCTTGCTCTGTCCCTATGTCCCTTTGTATGCTTAAATTTTTGAAAGTACACAACGGATTTTGATGCCGATTTTTTTTAATAGATAGAGTGATTCAAGAGGAAGGTTTATATGTATAATAACATCCATTAAATAGTGGAGTAGGCTATATATTGCAAAGCCGGAGCGGGTCACTAGTATTTAATAAAGCTTTTAAATCAACTCACAAACTGCAAGCGATGAGTTTGAAGATAGCCATGGCGTACCACTGGGTGGAGAGGCTGCTGAGGCAGGCGAACACGAAGCCTCCTCCCGTGGACCATAAAAGAGCCCGGCGCCTGCCCCGTGTATCCGCGTAGAAGCCCCATGGGTACGCAAAGAGGAAGCCTGAAAGAATTCAACAAGCCTATGTCAGTCCAGTGCTAAACATAGACCTCCCCAAGGGTACGCCACAAAACACGATCACTCGTGGCCCTCACCCAACCACTATAAGCGTCCTTTTTCAGGTCAGCTAGCAGGGGGCGTCCTACACTACGTCAAGCGAGAGGCAGACGCCCATCGAACCACTTTGTTTAAACGGTCCTCGGTTCTACGACAGACGTAGCCAGTCCACTGCACTTCAGTTTACAATATCTATAGACAAAACTGAGCAGCTGAAGTTACTACGCTATTAATATATTCAGTCCCCAATTTTAATTAATACAATCAATTTGAAATGACTTTGAAATGAGCTTGATAAATTTATATTATTTATACATATTTTATTTAACATCTATCTTAATGTCAATCAACTTACCAGCAAAAGGCACCGAGATGAGCAGCCCAAACTCCGCCTTAGTCATGGAAAGGTCGCATGAAGAGGCTGCTACTACGATCGAAAAGGAGAAGACGTCTAAAGCTAAGGCCAGAGTAATCACCCCACATGCCGAGAGGAGAAGGTAGTTGTATTTACCATTTCCTAGAAAGAAAAAGTATATTAAAGACAAATGAATTAAAGTGAATAAACCGTTAGTACGCACCTCTTTGCGTTATTCATATGATAGGCTAGTTTTAAAATTCCGTGATATTCTGGGACATTTAAAGAATTTCCCGGCCTATCTTTATTACCTGGATGTCTTAGGAAGTGACTGAGTGGCAATGTGAGAAGAACTTATCATCAATATTCCGTATCAGTTTCATTACAACCTCGAATAATATGATAAAGGCGATCGAATAAATAAAATTCTGTGCAATGTTGTGTATTGACGAATGTTTCATGTATATGGCGTCATTTGTTACATTTTAATAGTACAGTTAAATAGTATAAATCAAAATAATCGTGAGCTTAACTTTCAGGTAATATTTATTTTAATGTAACTTACCCCATACCAAGACGAAGCGGGTCTACAAAAATTCTCTTCAGTGCGTGATTAACGTTTAATTCTATTTTTAGTTAATATATCATCATATTCCCACGTTTATTGTAAAACAATATATGTTAAAATAAGCGACCACGTTAAAATCAATAGAATTTACTATTTTAAAAGTGGCTTGACGAGTAGTTAACATCCATAAAACTTGTACTTATCGTTGCCATTATTATGAAATTAAGCATTACCAAAGAAACTGAACACATTATTTAAAATCATGAACCAACGTCATACTGTTATTGATTTTAGTATTCCGTACTACAGCATTATCATATTCATTACTCTTTATGTGTTTATTTTTACTTGTTACTGTACAAAATATGGATGTAAAAAACTTTATTTTAAACAACACTACTCAATGTTGGGACAACAATCTAATCACTCTCGTACATGTTATGGTTACAAATACCCACAATGCTTTCTTTCCATTGAAGAACTCTCCATCGGCAATGTTACCTTACGTGAGTTTCTATTGCAAAAAACTTAAAAAATGCAAGTATATAAGTAACATATAGTCTCCGTCTATGAATTGCATTGGTAATTTGACTAACATTGTCTCGGTGTCAGCTGCAACTAATTTGTGAAATATGTATTTCAAGAAACAGTGATGAGTATCAACGCGGACAGTGTATGTTTTTTAACTTACAAGGATAGGATGTCGTTTACCCCTAATAACAAAAAGAAAATAACTAAATATACTTCAAATTATACTTATTTTGATCATTTCGTGATTTTAGTTTATCATTATAATTGTTAAAAAATACATATTATTGTTAACATTTATATATTTTTACACGTGTTCTTTTGCCAGTATCTTGAAACAATTGAAATCAATCGTACACATTTATTAAGAAGCAATCGTAGAGCTATTATTACACCATTAAAGATATTTATATCTTGTGTAACAAATCATATTGTTTATTTACTATTTATAACTGTTACAGTAACATAGCGATATCAGCTTAGTTGAAGTTTAATATGAACTGAAAGTTGGGAATTAATTAAGTGACTGGCATTCCTAGCTGCATGTACGAATATCATAACTTTTATAATAATAAATAAACCAAATTATAATTAATAAGTGTACCATAATTTGATAAATACATGTTTTAAATGCTTTTGATTTTACTTGGTGTTGTTGAACTTAATAAATAGATCACATTGGGTCTTGAATTTGCAATTGCAAAATTTTCATTTTCACCACGGTTTCCAATACCTAAATTGTTTACACTATCAATTAAAGGTGGTGAATAGGTCTTAGAAAGTTTTATCCTGTCTAGACTTTTAGGGGGTGATGGACGTGACGTGTTTTTCGAAAAAAATAACAATTATTTACCTGTATATTCGACGGCTTCATCATAAGTACAATCTTTCTTATAACTCCATAATTTTACCTCCTCATTACTAAAGATTGCCGCCATTTTTTCACTCTATATCACACAAAATTATTATCATAATATGTAGTTATTGGTTTAATATTGTATTGCCTGTGACACTGAAAAATATATATCGATATAAAAAAATATATATAATTTTAGATTATCGAATCTAAAATTAACGACGACGATTAATAACACAATATAAATCATTTTATAAAGAGTATCATTGCTAACTTACCTTTTCCAATTATAATTAGATAAAAAAAATCCCCTTTGTTTTTTTCAATTTTCATCGATACATTTTACTAAAATATCTAATATTTTTATAAACTCATGAATATATTTATTTTTTATTTTTGAAGAGCACTGTGTCTCATAGGAGATGCTCGAGACGACAGACTGAAAGAGTGTTTCAGATACTGGCGATAGTTGTTAAACGTTTTCATACGAATTCTATTAAGTTATGCTTTTTGCCCATATTTATAGTCCGGAGTTCTTTGAAAATAAGTCATTGTTAATTTTAGTTGAATTCCTATTAGTATGTTAAGAAAGAAAATTGTTCAATTAGTGCCTATAACCGCCTAGTGTGTATGAGGAGGTGTATGAATATCAATGAAGTGAAAGTTGTTTGTCAAAATCAGGACAAACAGGGATCCATGATCTCTGTCTACCCCTCTACAGTGAATGTGAAATTATTACCGGCAAACTTCTTACGTTCATTTTATGGGCTGATTTACACCCCACTTACGAAATTATCGTAAGATCGGTGAAGCTCGGTCGATGGACCATTGGGTTCAAATCCCTCTAGAACATGTATCAATGGATGTGTTCTTACTGCCCGCAAGAATTTTCTTATATTAGGGAGTAACTTTTCTCTGTAATACAAAAAGACAAACAAAAATACTTCGAACCCACGTGTTGAACAGATAGTCAGTACTCAATGTGATAGATGCTTAACCATGTCGCCATTTACAAGCACTACCTGTTCGGGGAACAGGTAGGTTTCCTTACGATGTTTTCCCTCACCGTAGTGTTCAGCGCATTTAGTAAATGTATTTTTATTCCAAAAATGTACATAAAATTACATTAAACTTAATTTCCATTGATATATGCTCAAGTGGGAGTTGAACCCTGTACCAACTGACTCAGAGTCAAGCCCCAAGCATCTGAGCTACGTGGAATTGTAATACAAAAACGTGTAATTTAAATTCACGTGTAATTGTTGTTGTAATTAATCACACGTGTAATGAACTAGTAAAGATTCAGTAAAGTACGTGAGTTCTCAAAATATGTTATAAATGGTTTTTTTATATTTAAATAAAATACCAAATAGTATAAAATACCGAAAATTATGAATTGTCTTAAAACGTACCTAATAGAAAAAATTAACTCAATATTTATTAGTTTTGAAACAATTTAATATTGTCATTGAGAGAGGACGTGACTATAAATGCAACCCCATTTTTATGTTGTGTATGGAAATTAATATTTTGAAAATGGAACCAACTACCCTTAACTACCTCCAATTACTTGGCCCAATTGCTTTTTCCATCTCAATTAACATTTCATTGCAATTGCTATGAAACCCTTAAAACTTAATATGTTATACCAACTTGATTAAAGTCAACTAGATTGATTAATATTAGTACACAATATGCCTTTAAAGAAGGTTTAACTATAGCCATTATTCAACGCCCCGTGTCCCGTGCTAGTCAGGAACATAAAAAGAACGCTAACTAGCTGCCGTTCTTCTCGTAATACCGTAGCAAGAAGCGACTAAGGGACTGGGTAATGGAATCTACTGGACGATGGGCTAGCAACCTTTCATTAATATTTCATATGTTATCAAAACCCTAATATTAATTATAAATAGGCTATGAGATATTATCATCTCTTCAAGGTTCTGGCTACCACGAAAGGGAAGGACGTGAATTTATACGTATGTATAATAAATTCACCGCAATTTTTAATAAAAGTCCATTCTCTGAAAAATCCGTTATTTCATCAAATAAAAGATAACACAGAAGCATGTAATATATATTGTATATTTGAAAGCATTGTGTATGTATATACTCGTATAAACTATTTTTAAAAGGCTTTTTTGCGTACTCCTGTTAATGGATTACAATTTGAGTAATAAAACATTATATACACATATCGGACAGTAAGAAGAAAAATAAATTAAGGTTCATTTGAACATACTTTAGAAATATTAAAGGGATAAGTTATTAAAGGTACGTAGACAGATATACATATATTCACGCCTGTACGTCCCCAACGGGATAGGCAGAGACTATAAAGGTATGTAGTTAACTCTAATATTTAGCAAAACTTTGTTAATTTTATGTAATATAATGTAAAATACGTATTACAAAAAATCGGCATATGCACTTCTGACTATATCACACAGGGAAGTAGTCGTAATGCGTTTGCATATAAAATCACAGATTCTTCTTCTCCTCCTAAAACTCTATACTTTTTATAGATTGTTGAATTATTCAGTCACATAGATTCTATTAATAAAAGGCCAAAGCGACATCTACAATAAAAATCCATAACTAATGCATATGCTAAGTATTGTCTAGATTAGGTTTCGAGTCTGAGCCCTATGTAAAATATTTAAAACTTCCTCTGTTTCATAGATGGCGCTGTACCCATCTTAAGACGAAGAAACACAGCTCGCACCTTTTTCGTTTACATTACAAGTTTTATTATTTTAGGCCATTTTAGAATTGCTATAGAGCACCAAAGAGCCCGTAGTCGCATCGCATCTCCGCGTGTAATGACATAATTGGCGGCGGGGCGGAGGGAGCATGCGCGAGTTTGACGGCCAAGGTCGAGGCCGTAATTGCGAACAGTTTGCTTGGCTTGTTTCGATGACGCGCGCGATACATAACTCTCCGCAAATCAAGCATTTGAAGCGTACCACAAATTGTTTGCATTCGAATACAACTTCTATTCCACCTTATGCCGTCATAGGAGAAGAAAACAGGTGAGTGCTTTTGGCAATCTTTGGGTTAACCCCTACTACGCCGCGGCTAGGCTTTGTCGTCACAATAAAACGCTATTACCGCATTGGAGGAATTTCTTTTAAATTTATTCAGATGATTTACGTAATTTCTTGGAGAATACAAGGACGTAATCAAAGCAGAGTTTTACTATGTTTAGTTAAAATAGATTTGAATTATATTTGTAAGAAATGCAACAATACCTTTCCGGCTTAAACTCTGAAATCGTTGATTTAGGAATAAACAAGTCCTTTATTACGAGCCATATTTAGAATTTACAAGTAGAATTAAAATAAATTTACACAAATAGTTTACTCGGTACATAAATTTTGTAATATTTAATTTAACTCTACATATTTCGTAATATCATATACAGTCGTTATTTTAATTAAAATAAATATAAATTGTCATATGGTACTACCTAAATATACTACTGATAGTCGCAAGTAATAATCAATATAAAATAATACACAGCATAGTATTCATATATCTGTGACACAGGTATACACCAATGTGGGATCTGACATAAAAACTCTCTTAAACATACATGACATATATTGTACGATAATGTATCGACATGTAATATTCTTAGCCACCTAGATTTCCAAACCTCTATAAGGTAAAAATAGCCTAGCAACATAGTCGCAAGATGTCAACCGTTCGTGGTTAATAGTTGTGAACAAGGACACGTAACCCTCCCTATTTTAATGTCAGTTCAAGCCACTGACGTCATTCGATTGACTCAACAACGACTGTTTAATGGCAGCTTTAAGTGGGCGTCTGTAAAACCTGCACCTCTGTTTGTACGACAACAAATAGGTATACACGTGGTACATATCTTCATCTTCAAGTAGCGTGTACATATAAAACATATACATACGTATTAGACACAGATATGCCAGTATTTACCGTGTATTTACTTTGTATTTGTCTTGTATTGATTACAAAGAAGGAACTTGGAACACTTTCTTAAATGCTTTATATTTTCACTCCTTATATGTTCATAGAGAAGAAGGAGTCAAACGCTTCTAAGCGGTATAAGTAAAAATATTCGAAAATTTTGAAGGTCTGACATTCAATTTCGTGTCAGTAATTGTTTTAAATGCTTGTTAAGTTCATATATTTATAATGTGTTTTTTTTTCGACCTGATCCACAAGCTTCGAATTTTACCCAACTGAACTAAATGCGGATTCCTAATAAGGATAAACTTACATACAGTGGTACCAATAAAATACGTATTTTTAGACATTGCAGCCTTATACCAGACAAAGAGTTGCACTGTAGAGCATTAATTTACTTGGAACAACTGCAACAACCTTGAATTCAATCAAACTAGATTAGTACTTGTTAATTCACTCTTATTATACAAAGGATATCCATGAATCGCAATCAAATACCTGCATATTACAAGTACTTGCAAATAGGTGATAATGGAATTAAATAGACCATTGGCTGGCATTCTGTAATATTCCATGGTTATAATATTGCAGTCTCGATAGTAAAACTTAAGGTGACAAAGAGTTTAAATCAGTCATGTTTCCGAGTTTCCTAAAAATAGCACTAATTGCTTTGCAAAGATTACATATTACATTAGATTATGTGTCAAAATTCAAATGCAGTTTTTATTTAACAATTGAATTATCACCCTTAGCCATACTTAATTATCATTTTTAAGATTTTCTTTCGCTAGTTTTTTATCATCGTTAGTTAGTTTCCGGAAAATTATATGTGCCTAATATGTTTTGGTAAAACAAGGCATTTATCCACCTCTTGCAGAATTACACTATTTCGTCAAAAGACAATAACAATCCATGGTAACGAAATTAGATCAATCATAATTACAAATGAGCCAATTACAGATCTTGTTTACAGAAACTGTTTAACTGAAATCGCAACGTTCGTTACATTTAAACTTTGCTACACATCGTTACAACATAATACACCTCTTTTGGGAACAATTTCAATACCACCATAAATTAATATGGAACTTGCAAAACGAGTTTGGCCAGTATTGGGTACCTAGGGATCTATTTTTATCAGCTTTGCTACCGTGTGAACGGGTTTACTATTTGGTGCAACGGTATGCAACCCTTTTAGAAATGACAAACATATAGTTACTACCCATTTCCCTTTGAAAGGTCAAGTAGAGATCAAGGCGCTCTATTTTTAAGCTTTAGGCAAACCACCTTTGTTTCACTTACATCCATAAGCCATATTTCCCTACATACTCGTAGTTGTTACTATGTACATACTGGAAGATTACAATAGAAAGTAGGTCGCTCTTAGAACTGTAGGGTCTACATTATTTAGTAGGAATTTCATAAAAAGACAAACGAATTCACGACTATTAACCCGTGCGGGCTAGTCAGAGGTTCAGGTGTTCATCTCAGCAATTAGCAAAGGTAGTAATTCTAAGGTGGGTTTGAGGTGGGCATAGAATTTCATAATTAATTGTAAACTAATCTTCACTTGGTCTGAAACTTGATTATAATCAAACTTATAATAAAGGTAGCTAAATTGAAGGAAATATAACATACAACTACAAGCCATACTCTAATAGCAACGTCAAACCCAATATGAGTATTTGATATTTATACATATGTATATACTTTATCTTACAACACATTAATTATAATCATGCATTAAACTATTGTTCTATACAGAAAGGCCATAGAAGCTACAGAACACATTCACAACTCATGCGGGGATTGAAAATAGAGGGAAATACTGGTAATATAACAATTCAGTCACGTATTCAGAATAGCCTTTAAACCCAACTCTTAATCACGTGAAAGGCAGTTAGCTTTGTGTTGAGGCGACAACATTAGTAAATCTAGCAAAGCAGAGATTGCAGTCACATATTATTGGCTGGCAGGCTGTATTTATATTCCATTGTGGAGGTGTTTACGTGTTTCCCCGGCTCAGCTGACGGCAGTGCGAATGCGCGATTCAGTCGTTATCGATTTTCCAGCCGGCAAGGGCAAGGACGAAGCCTCCTACCGCATTTAGTAAAGCCGACTCTATTGCATAACGCAACGGCACCTTTTACTTTGATTTTCAACTCAGTAGCGTAGGAAGATGTTAACGGTTACGTTATGTTGTTAACGTTTATGAAGCCACGTATGTAGTTTAATTTATTAGGCTTTTGTTAGGATATTCTTAAATTACTACGATAAGTTGGGTAAATGATTATTTTGATCCAGTAATAGGTACTAAGTTTCCCTGAGGTTTAATATTATGATGTCAGTTATTTTAATGACCTCAATTAATCACAGTTTTAAAAGTATTTTATTTAATAAATTTCACAATTTGCATATGTGTGCCAGGGCATCATATACAAAGTAATGAGAACTGAAATTACCTCACATACTATTTCTTTAACAACAAAACAACTAATTACTTTCTATTATATTCCCGGTACACACGACATTGAGTCTCGACGTAATTTAACCCAAGACCCGTGTATTTGTCTAATTATACCAACAGCACCTTCTTGGGGAATTTCCCTACCAATGAGCTACCGTCACATCCTTTCACTGGTCCTAATGATCGGAATTCGGCTTTTCTAGGAAGGCAGGCGTTGCTAAGTTGCTAGTCCATCCGGGGTTGCCAACCGCCCCGCGGCTGCGCTGCCAAATCGATCTCCCAGAATCCACCCACATGCCTCCCGCTACCTTTGTATGTACTATCATCTGGCTACGGACGGAGTTATCAAATAGGGATGGAGGTGGACTTCTATTTCATATAGTCTCTATATAATATACTACTATTAGTTGGGATGTAGAAACTTCTGTAAATCTAAGAGTTGATGGTGGATTTTAAATTGCGAATGTTCGATTGTTCTTTCTTTTTATTGTATTCAATATTAATTTATTTTATAGATAAAAGTAGAAACTTATGGACAATTTTTAATTATTTCATAGATGAAAATAATAACTTACTGAGTAGTATTTTTGTGACTTCTTTTCTAGGCAAAAAAGATTTTATTACCATGTTATATTATACAAACAAAAGATTTATTATTAACAGAGACTTATCACAACGAAAAAACGATTTTAACAATCAAACAAAAAAATAAACATTACGAATTGTGCAAACATATACATTAAAAAAATTTTAAATACTTTGATATTTACTAATAATAGTTACGCAATTTTCCTTAACAAATACTAAAATGATGTTTTGAAGATTTTATATTTGGGAAAACAAGACTCACCATCTATAACTATACTACGGGATGCTTTACGTAACCACAGATAATATAATACTACAGTACAGACGTAACTAAAAATTAATATTTAGTCAAGTAAACACAAAGCTACATTGCATTGGTTCTCAGACAAGATGAAAGTTAAGCGCATCTAAACTTTCAAGGGCATCGGAAGGACACAGACAGCCGTGGGCACTATAAATAGATAACAAGAGAAATTATTTCTTGACGATAATTTAAGTTAGAGTATTGCAGTTTCTGTAGTAAACATCAGTAGCAATTAAGTTTACCAAATCTGCTTTTTAATTCTTATTTATTTTATTACGTCTATAATATTCAGAAAGTCGTGCAGCTATAGACAATAATATAAAGGGAATAAATAGCCAAGCTTGTTCCTTGGTTACTTACTTAGTGATTACTTAACAAGTTTATTGAATAAACTATTGCATTTGCTAATTCAATTTTCTTTTTAATTTATCTATATTTTTATTTAACATCGATAACATTAAGCAAGCATCTCAGTAGCGTCGAAGGCGACATTGAGTGGAGCAAATTGTGCCAAGACAGCTGTCCTTGGGCCTTACGACATTGGGCTCAGACAAGATGGCGATCGTGCGATTTCCATTGGGCGCGCGTGTGTGAGTGCGCCAGTGGGCGTCAGCGGGAGTGCAACTGCGATGCACGATGCACCCTTCCCGTGGCGGGCCTCGCTCCAACCCACTGCCAAGTTCAATGCCAAGGTCATGAGTGATCAAATGCGCCTGCGCGCCGCAATGCAGGCCGGCACGCGGCGGAGGCGGCGGCTCCCGCGGCGTCCGGCACTCAGTCTTCTGCCGGCCTTCGCGAACGATACCAGCCGCCACCACCGACCTAGTACCTATGTGACAGCTTGCCTCAGCTTGTGAATCTAATAGGAACAGTCCCGAGTTCCTTCGAGAATGTAAGGATGTAAGCACACTTCCTGTCCGCGATGACTTGATCGCGCCTGCATATGAAGAAATCATATCTTCAGATTATGGTAAGTTTACATATTGACTGTGCTATGCATATCAACGTGTTTTAATTAGACTCCGCGATAAACGTTTACGTGTGGAATACGACTTAACACTTGAGATTTTTCATGGAAATACCAGTTAACGTATTTAAATTTAGGTACTTGTGTTATGTACAGCTGTGTATGAGGCAATTTGCGTATGACTTCACACTTAACAACTAATATTTACGTCTGTAACAATAAATAGGTGTTTCTTAAAAGCCGGTGTTATTTGAGTTTCCGAACTAAATAATTACAAATGCTTTAAATTCCAACCATTGGCATAAATGAGCACAGCTATTAGTAAACACAGTGTCTACGACGAATGCCTGAAATCGGTGCACAAAAATGATTGTTACAAGTGCTAGTAAATGCAAGTACAGAGTCAATGTATTGATGTCAGTACAGTACGCGAATGTGATGCAAAACCGCTCAAGGTCAGCTAGGGGAATCTCGAGATCCCTGTCGATATGTATATAACATACAACCGCAGCCACCGGCAAACTTGTATCCTGGTTGGAGCCACTAACAAAAACTGGCGAACGCGTGAGTTCAAGGCAATCGGGTGATCCTACTTGCTTTTGCCATGCCATTTTGGACTTTGTACTTCACACTTAAGTACTAATGAAGATAGTGGTGGCTCGAACTGATTCGGCAAAAAATTAAAGAATAAATACTGAGAAACATTTATTGTACCTACCTAATGCTATTTCCGACGGACAATACAAATTGCTCCGCAATCAATTATTTCAAGACGCGGTTGTTAGTTTCGCTGATACCTAGGAGCCCAACTACGTTGTGATTTATGTACAACAAGGGTATACTACATATATTATAGATACTGCAATAAGTATGTTTTCATAGGTTATGCTTGTGTCAAACAAAAAAAAATCAACAGCACAAACAGTCAATCGAGGAAAATTCGATGATGTCATCGAGTGGAGACTAAATAAACTTTTATTGCTGAAACACGGACACAGACTATTGCAATCGATTGGCTGGAACATTCGGACTATTTCTTGCATTTATGAGGGACGTATAGATGATATTTTTATTTAATAATATAAGCTAATCAATATCGTATACGATGAGTATGAATGTCATAAAAGTTCATACGAAACGCTTTACTTCAGCCATATTATGGCGCCTATTAAAAGAATAAGGATAATAATATGCCCGTGACCCTAAAAAGAGATAGTTGTTATGTCATTGAAAGTTAAACTATATTCTCATTAACATAGATAAATTAATACTAAAATGTATTAATCATTTAGGATTGTCACGCATGATGAATACTAATATTTAATCAATATTGACTTATGTTTCTTGGTTCAAAATAAGCAACTTATAAGAAATTCACTCAAATAATGTACAATCTCAACATATGATCATATACGTGTTTTCTAAGGAATCCAAATATTCATGAGTTTTAGAAGTTCTAACGTGAGTACCTACCATAATTCTATTTATGGGGCCTCTTACCACGGCAGTGTGTTTGTACTCGAATCACCTTGAACTTGTACAACTTTGCAAAACAATCAGTGAGCTGTCTCTTTTTTTCATTCCTATTTTCTAATGATGGTATCTCGTTCAGTGTAGGACTATTCATTCTTCAGTATTCTAGTTTGGTGCTAGTGTTAAACAAAAGAGAGTGAAACGAATTTTACAAAGGGTTTTAGTTCGGCGAATTCATGAATTGTTTCTTGAGATAATTGTTGACAATGGTCAGGTTTTATTCTCGAGGAAAATGCTTATGTTATTCTTACACATGTATAAAAAATAATCAACTTATTGTAACTTTAAATGGTACATCCTTTGCAAAAATATATTTAAGTTCTCTGGTGTTTTACTGGCTCTATGTTGTTCTGTTTATCATTTTATGCATTTCTCTGCATTAACTCTATAATCTCGAAACCACGTAATATCAAACATGACTGACGTCGAGCAAGTTGCGTCACATGGAATGACGTCATGCAACTTGGCTGACTGATCGCCACCGTGCAATTGCAGATGATTGTACGCACCAACCTCCCAATGTCACATTGCAACGACTTTCATAGCACATCACGACATCCTACCCCGCACAGAATGTTTGCTTTGCTTCTTTGTCGACCTATCCGCGATGATAACTAGAAACATGCACTAAACACGTCTAGGATGATGAAACAGCTCTCTTGTCTCATGTAATACATCACTCGTGCAGGATAATGAATAATGTAATCGCTTTGCAAATGACTAACAATACAACAATAGTTTCCTCATCACATGATGCGAGAATAGCTCGTGTCTAACCCCAGATCTGACACTAGATGCCAACGCGGAATTTCTAAATGAATTCCGGAATGACACACTGTAGCTCCTTACAAAGTAAACCGAGAAAAGTGTACAGACACGTGGACCTGATAATAAAGTAAATAAACAATTGAACGTTGCCAAATCGTGCCTCCCGCTTATCAACGCCACGAGCAAAGTTAACTATAGACATACATTTTTATATGCACATTCTCTGCATTGGCATGCTCATAAAAATTGGCGATACAACTTCGGGTTTTTCTCTTTACAATATATTTTTTCTACTTTTGTAGCCGTACAAGTCCCGTAATAGCACCAAAATATCTCAGTTAATGGGTTCGTGATACTTATATGTACTTAGTTTAATTTTCGTCGACTCTTCCTTGTTAGAGTTGCGGCGTGCGGAAACTTCCATCCCTGAAATGTTCTACATTCATTTTATATGGACTATGAGGACAAATTATTGTTTATTGTATATAGATTAGAACGAAAAACTTAGTCTTTAATGTTCCATTGAATGTATATTATTATGTAAAAACCTTATCAAATAGGAATAGGTCGATTCTAGCAACATATGCATAATTTATTCCTGTGGTTCCGTTTAACAAAAAGAAGTTAAAATATGCTCCTTATAAGAAAATTTATGAATATTTTATACAAATTACAAGTTGCAAAAAACCTAGGGAAAAACTGACCATATGTCGATCGATCATCAAGTAGGTCGGACCAAGTAGTTCTTAGTAACAACTAACAAGTCATACTCTGGCGAGTTTATCTAACCGCAAGATCGAGGTAGGTACTGTTCAAGGACGCCTGTGTAATTCAATGCATACGATGGAAAACATGATATTACTTCAGCTAGGTTCCTGTACTTCATAGATACAATTAGCTGTAGATCAGTCCTGGAACGTACCTATTTGGTTTTTTACTACGAGGCTCTTGTTATCTCTATGGTTAAGATTCAATGGTTCAATAGTTTGAAAACTCGGAATCGTTTAACCCCAGAGAAAAAAATTACTACCATTTTGTCAATAACTGTCTAAAATTAGAACTTATGAAGAGGACTTTAAACCCAACGAAGGTTTCCTCACGTATTGTATGTCATTATGGGGATTTCCTTAAGATATTTTTCAATGGATTTCCTTAATTGCACTGGTATACTATGCATAAACAGAAAATAATATATATCTATACTATATTATACGCAATTATGAGCCAAATTTTTCATTTGCTTGATAAATAGTTAATTCATTTCTTTTTCAAATGACATGGATCATAATATATTATAGCCAATATTGGAAAATTACTGACACGCTTTATATTTCTTTCCAACTAGATGCGAAACATAAACAAAACAAAAACTGTGCCAAAATTAAAGCACAAAAATAGAATAGAGCTACGAAAATATAATAAGATTTTCATTAAATAGAGTCGCACGCCACATACTACGAGTGTGTAGATAGTAGTGGTCTTGTATTTGCAGTATATAGGATTTTAAATTTTCCTATGTAATATTTACAATTTAGTTAGTTAACAAATTATTAGACTATAAAAGTCATATAAAAAATATTACCCGTAACGTTTTAAATAATTGTCTGGCATTTTATAAAATATAACAGAAAAAATAGTGACAAAATCCTTAAAAGTTTTTACGCCTGATACGTGTTGCACATACATTTAAATAATTATTGTTTACGGCGTCAGGGGTGGCATGTCACGTACTTCTAATTACACCATGCAGTTTTTTTCCTTCAAGACCTTCTTTCATATTTAATTTATTACTTCTCGAAACTGGCAATATAAGTACGTAATTACATTGAAAACTAAAAATTACACAAGTTAAGCCTTAACATCTATCTTCTAATTGATGTGAAGCTTTTTTATCTATATTCGCATACCAGTTCCGCCACATGTGCCCGTTGACGTCATTGGTGTTCTTTGCCGAGTAATTAAACAAGACGGGTGCTGCTATTATAAACCAGACTTTAACGGGATTGCCAACAGCGAGCGGGCACAAAGGGACTCCACCACGTGACGAAAACTCGGCGAAATCCAGTCAACATTCAAATACATAGATTCCTAGGTCCTCAAACAAATATCTAAATCAAAGTTATGCTATCAATGATATGCTGTCCTTAATAAGAATAAAAAGTTTATCTCTATGGTGATAAATTATAAAGATAAACCTTTAAAAATTATAATTGGCATCAATCATCAGTACAATTTTCAGTTAATTAACATCATTGGATGTTTCTTGCAGTCAAGTTACGTTATGACGCTCGTTGTTTTTATAGTCTGGCATCAAACAACACCAGTATCTTAATTTAAATCACTTCATTCGTTACGAATGTATTTTTGAATTCTTAATTAATCCCCACTTAGTTAAGTTTCAAGTCTTATAATGTAATCAACTATTCTATTTCGGCTACAGCAACCGACATAGTTGTAGTTTAATTTAAACTATATCAGACTTATATGCACGCCTGTTATATAACACAGCCCTTCGATGTGTGCGTAACGTCATATGCGGGGACATAAAATGGTTGCAGACATGCAAGTACTAGTTGCAACGACGTGTTCGAATGCACATGCGCCGTGACGCGGCCGGGGACCTTGGGCGGCGCGTAGCAACAGCGCAGAAACGCACACACGCGCACTGCATTTATTTATTTTGGTGTATCCGCGCGCAGGGAATAGGGTTGCTGATTTCGTAGGGTTGGTAAATGCAGTGCATTGGGTTGTGTGGGAATTGATTTGGCATATAATGAGTTGGATAATGGTTGTTTTCTTCTTCTTGCAATTTCCGGGTCTTACATTGTTCATAGTTGTTCTATAGATATTATAATTTAGCTGATAGTGCAGCGTAAATTTGCCAATCTTAATAAGTAATTAAATAAATATCCTTTTAAAGCCGTATCTTCTATGACATGACGCTATAATAGATTAATTAAATACATCAGAAACTCCGTAGTAACGCTAAGCCGACCGAAGATAAAGGGATATAAGGACATAAATGAAATGTTTGTTCATGACTCACAAGTCTTACGACAGGACATTAAGTTATAAATACCTTACACTATCCAGGGCTTATATTTCGTTCTCATTACTTGTTATATAATAGTCAGCCTACTGGTTATATAATAAGGACATTATAAACATAATTAAATAATATTCTAGCCATAGCGACGCCTAAGTTACATTGAAACTCGAGTAACTTGAACTCACGTGACTGAGTAGGTATCCGATTGCAACGTCAATGCATATCTCCTGGCACACATAATTTATTGATGTGTAAACAGCTATCACTTGTTTGTCTATGTTGTATACGAGTATGTATCGGTAGAGATAATTTCAAAGTGATTTATATAGATAGATACAAATAATTCACGCATAGTATCCTTTGCTGGATAGTCACAGATTCGCTCTGTAGATTTTGCAGGTGACCTGCTATGACTAAATCGAGCCCACTTTTCACCAGATAACCTACACCTACCCATGACAAGTGCTGTTTACGTCGCTATTCACGGTAGGCTCTTCGGAAGATGTTTTCCGTCATTGTAGCAGTAATATAAACCAATATCTTGTTTTTTTAAAGACAGAAAATTTCCTTTTGAGTTTGGTGTAGAACTCTAAACTTTCGTTTTGAATCATTCTATTACAGTTCTTGTATTATGTTCTAATGATTTCCAAAAATATCTTTATATTATTAATTTCACATTATTAATTTATTACGCTTAGATTATTTGTACAAACGCAGAAATTTCTAACTAAAATTTGTAACTGAATCGATTGCCAACCCTAGTACACTACGCTTCCACTCCTGGACGTTTATGGAGTCGGTGGCGTCGGGAATGTGACCTTCAGTATCATTGTCACATCAGAAGCGATCCCAGTACGTATCTACAGGCAATCAGTATTAGATCCATAACTATATACTTCGAAAAATGGAATTGATTTTCAACTAAATCAATTTCACAAACTACTTAAGAAAATGTTAGGTATACATATTGTTAAACTAGTTGATTTTTATATCTACGATTCATATTACAATACTAAACTTAGAAACTGAATCTATCGCTAAGCCAATCTAGATCTACTTCTTTTAATGTTATGAACAACAAAACATTTTAAGCTTCATCATAATCTTCTTGTTCTTTTATTCAAATGACTAGTCTTTCATGTATATCACCACACTGGAAAAAATAACAACCTATCTGTAATTTTATTTCAGTGTAATTGCTAAGCTATGCGCCATTAATTAAAGTCTAGAACATTGTACGCAGACGCTTCATGCATATTATCACAGGTTTTGCCCGGACTATCGATTACAGT
Organism: Leucoptera coffeella; assembly: GCA_030578115.1. Classification (NCBI taxonomy): domain Eukaryota; kingdom Metazoa; phylum Arthropoda; class Insecta; order Lepidoptera; family Lyonetiidae; genus Leucoptera; species Leucoptera coffeella. The sequence goes on along the minus strand of JAMBLF010000321.1, from coordinate 99,339 downwards.
AACGTAATTAGTAACTCAGTGTAGACAAAAAATGTTGAATTTTGCCAGCTGAGTGCGTTTTATAAAGTCTTATTGAATGATGTCTCATTTACAACGAGTTTCGGTCTTTCCTGTCGGCGTTTTTTGCCTCTGATCATAGAGAAATAATAAAACAATTCAAGACAGTGTGCCTCGCTTTTTGCCCAATGCTTGCGTCATCTCTAAGATCCTTATCAATGGCTGTAGTGTTTAGCACGCCATGGACCAGTTGCTATGCGATAAGCCGATAATTAATAAAAGTCGGTTCTATTCTAGTCTTCCAAAATCTAGCTCTCATAAGGTTAAATTAAGAATTAAAAAAAATAGTTTTATATATGTAATATGATGTGACAAGTCATTTATATATATCACCACACTGGATTAAGTAACACCTATATTAAAATGTAAAGGATCTAAATGATAGAGAATTACATAAAAATATTCCTCTTTTAAAGGTATAAGCTAACTAACTCATATAAACTTGTTCTTGCAAATTTTAATATTCATAAATATTACGAATGCTTCAATGTACAATATTTCTCTTCATGATTCATGCAAATGTGTACTTTTATCGATCGTCTAGCTCCTGATTAGATAACACTGATAAATAATAGAGAATGTGGATGATAATATGCTAACACAATAAATTTCTTGCAACTTTTCACATTGCTTTTGCTACGTTTTAAGAATTTATGTATAAACAATAGAACGTTTATAATATAATATACAAAATGGTCTTATACAAACAAAGTTATACTTATGTCATTAAAATAAACATACTTACATAATATGTGAATACCACTACTTCCTAAAAGCACGGATAAAGACTATATTTAGGTTGCCACTTTAATGATGCTGACAAATCTTTGTTACCACACTCATATCAATTACATGCATAATCCGTTTATGTCATAAACTAAGATAACAAAAGGTAAATATAAGTATGGGTGAATAATTAAAAGGCATACGAGTACGGTCCATTACTACGAAAACTTAGATAATAATGGTCTTTTCAATAATTTCCTTTATTTATCTCTACAGTATCTAACATCTAACTTATACCCTGAGTCAAAACGATGTTGTTTTCCTTTCGTAGGTACACTCTGTTTGAACCCCCAAGCCATTTCCGCGTCAATATCCCCTGATACGTTGTTTAGTACGTCAAACATGCTTGATATGATGCAACAAATCATTGATGAGGAAAATTGATTTAAATACGCCAGGAAATTGAGTTTTGATATCCCAATTTAGCATCGAGGTTTCCCGGGCCGCCCTTTGACATTTAGCCCAGAGGCTACTGCGCATGCGCCAACCCCTCTCCCCCTTTTAGCACATCCATCTTCCGCGACCAGATGACGTAAAGCCTAGCTGCTAGCATCCCTTATTTATTGGCCAATAAATTATTCATGGCGCTGCCACCGCGTCTTAACATTCTACCACGGAGTGAATCTTGGCTTTAAGGTAGGATCTCCAGTGATTGTGGCAGCTGTTCTAGACTTCTGTATCTGTTTATATTGTTGTTAGTACTGTAAACATCTCAAATCATCACCGCAAAAGTTAGGTTATACCGTCAATAAAGCATTCTAGAAAAACTATAGCAGCTAGGGTATTTATAATCTGTAAAATTTTTACACTATAAATAAGTTTCTTTGATAAACAAGTATTTTCTAAATCATTTTTTTAAATCATTTTACTTCTGTATATAATGAAAAACCGCTGAATAGTTAATACAATATAAATCGATAAGTAACGTAAACTACTACATTTTTCTTTGTGATGTTCGAAAGCACATACTGACATCATAATTGATAATAAATTATTCAGAATATAAGTTTTACATGACGACAGAAACTCCAACCTTGTGATCAATATAATTAGGGTATTATCCAACATACAAATAAAAGGCTGTACGTGTAATTTGACGTGTATGCGGATGACAAGGCAAAGCCAAAAGTGACTCAGCCAGCTGGTTATAATAGCACTCAACAATTTACTATGTAAACACGATAGGTACATTTCAAGGACTTTGCAAATAAATAGGTAATGTGTCTCTAGTTAGGTACGTTTTTTATCGCGTGAATCTTGACGTGCGATGTGGTGTGATTGCAAATAGAACTCGAAGCACTATTTCGAGCTAGTTTCATTTAACTCGTCCATTTTGTTTCAACGGAATCCTAATAAATGATGCGTTTAGATTTTTTCTGATCAGTGGGATAGTGGAGATTTTCAGTAAAGAACGTTAACAAGTTCATGTGTTAATCTTCACAATTGCCGTATTAATCCTATGACCACTTCGATCGCATCGTACGTATTATGTCGAAGTTTCTTTAAAAATTAAATAACTAATTTTAGTAAAGATACCTGCATAGTTTTAGATGAGCACATTAAACTTGAAAAGTAAATGTGTTAGTGTAAGTGCATAAAAATATGCACAGCGACTAATACTCTATACGTCGTAATATTCAACATACCTGCTTCTACAACGCTCTTATTATTTAATATTACTCTTAAATTGTTTAATTTGACCCTTAAAAGTTCTCTGAGTAAAAGTAACAGTTGAACATGTCAGTGAGGGGTTATCATCACATCACCTATCAATCTACAGGTGCTTCTCTCTCTTATTGACATCAGCCAATTATTAAAGGTGATATAAACGGGATAGTAATGGGTATTTTCAGCAAATATGGGTTAAGACAAATTATTTTTTACTTCGTTTTACACCATAATTGCAAACTTATAAGTAGACCATTTGAATGCTAATGTTTTAGTAATAACAAGATGGTAGTGTGTGGTCTGCTGGTTAACTTTTAATATCCCTTGTTTTTTAAGTGATTAATATTTTATGCCCTTTTTAAACTCAACAGTGTAATAACATTTCTTGCCTAAGCAGTAACTTATAAATAGAATTATAGTATAATTCACTTATATTAGTAAATAGTAACAAGTTTAGAATATGTTACGATATCATCATACGCATAATATGAGTTATAATTTAAGGCATTTTTTTGGAAATTGCTTTGTCTTTTGTACTGTAATTGTAACCTGATATTAACTATATTTCTGTTCTTTACAGATCTCATGCCGACGGGGAAACTAGAGGTAATATTGACTAAGGTAAGTGTTTTTTCATCCTCTTAGTGAAATTAGGACTTTAAAATGCATTTTTCATAAAAGACAGTCTGCGATGACCACTATAGAGACTTATGAACAAACATTAAGATTATTCATTATTATAAACGTAGTCTTCATACTTTTGTTAGAACAAATAGTCATAAATCTGCATTTTTTGACATATAAGTAATAAAACCGTAATTTTATTCTGCGTATTACTTACATTTCAATTACTCCTTTATTAACCTCATACTATCTACAAAAATTAATAAAAAAACACGATCTTCAACAAACTTCACTATAGAAATACAAGAGATAAAACAAAAGAAGAATAATAATTAACGGGACTTATCGCGTAAGTTCATATATAAAAAAATTACCTTTATTAACCCGACGTTTCGGCTACGTTAAATGCCATGGTCACGGGCAGACTACTGCAACGTAGCCGAAACGTCGGGTTAATAAAGGTAATTTTATTATATTATATAAACTTACGTGATAAGTCCCGTTAATCCGCGAATCTCTTAAAACTATAAAAGAAGAATAGTCAATATTCCAAATCCAAAATCCCCACCACTTGCATACCAAGTTCTAAATCAATGCGGTTACGTAACGAATTCCTGCTTTTGCAACACCCCATCTATGAGCGTGTCGTGTCTATGTGTGTGTGCACACAGATAACCTTGCACTTGACTGGCCGGTGCATGTGTGCGTCCAAGGCCAAGGTTGACTCGTGCTAGGGGATATAGAAGTGGGCGGGGCTTCGCTTATTTATGGACGTACCTCGTTTATTTGTATAGTGTGATTGTTTGATTAGCTATGCACTTTTAGAGCTAGGTTTTTGTGTAATAAGTGTCAATTTTGTATGTTTTTTAATTTTTTTCTGTATTTCAATGGTTTTGAATTATAACGTAATGGCGGCTGATGTTAAGTAATGCAAAGACGTCCAAGTTAATATAATAAATCGGTTAACACGTTCGCTGCGGCGAAATATTTAGCATACTTTCATTCAGTGCTATAGGAGGCCTTTAAGCCGTACCCTGTATCATTCCAACAGTGCGGATTGAGGCCTTTCGACCTTCATTGAAATGGATATTTGAGATGGTTATTTTTCAGCGAAATAATTTTTTTTTTAAATTATTTTTGTCTATATCTATTGGGAAGGGTTGACACTATCTTAGTTTGGCTTCGCCCGGGGTTCCGATGACAAGTTTCAGAGTTATAACAAAAAATAGTTGAGAGGTTTAAGGACCTCATAACGCACTGAACGAAAGGTACATTTGAAGCAATCGTAGTGATGTGAACAATGAAAACTGCAAATTATCGATACTACTAAAACGTTTATTATTGTTGAGGAAATTATTTTATACCTAAACCTATTTAGTTGAAATGTCAATGTGAAATGACTTCTATGTCAAGAGAAAACTGTGTAAACAATCGGATTGTAAACAACAAAAGTTGTGAAAAGTGAATAAATAATAGATAAAGAGATCCACGGAGTTTAACTTGATTGATATTTGTTTACATACTTTAAGAATTATATTATTATGAAGATTTACATATGACTTTCATAAATTAATAATATTCGCAGCTACGCACTGAGCATCACTAATCGTTATGTAATTAATCGTAGACGTAAAAGGGTGCGGGAGGGGGTGCATATGCCTCTCTTTCAACAAGCGGCCCTTAGACCTCCTTACCGCACTTAAGAGAAAATATTTTCATTCAGTGCGGAAAGAGGCCTAAGGACCTCCTGGTAATGTTTCAACGGTATTTAGTAGTACTTTTAAATAGAAACCCAACCATATATTTATCTCTTTCATTTATAATGTACTTTTCATTTAATGGGCTCCGCACCGAAGCGAGACGACGGTATTTTTCTCCCGCACTGCAGGGCACAACATGCAGAAGGTCTATATGCCTCTTACCGCAGTGAACGTGTTAATTGATAATTCAAGTAAGTACATGATTTAGAAGTAAATAATATCATGAAAATATTATTTTTATTATTACTCTATTCGGAAACTTCATCTTCATGTAATCAGTCATACTAAAATGTTTTATTCAATAAAAGGTTTTATATAAACCCTCAATTTACCAAAATTACCGCTAAGGTTGTGTTATTGCAGTCCTACCGCCATCTACACTGACTGAATTGAAACCTGTGCTACATTCAGCTCGAGGAGAAAACTTGGCATGCCTATTGAAGGAAACTAGGTCACGCGATGTAGTCTGTTAGTTCTCAAACTAAAACCTAGATGGCTCTTTGTGGCTAAGGGACTTGTTTTCGTGTACAAGCATGATAATTTGATATGTAAAGACTTGAACTTATTACGGTTATCGAAGCGCTTATACCAATATTGATCGGTGTCAAAATTATGTATGTGTTTGGTGCGTACTTCTAGACAATTAAAGTTGAAAATTTATTGTAAATGAATTGATGACGGTACAGATAGGCCTATTCTTGTATGTTATTTATAAATTACTTGTTAAGTTCCTTAATAATTCTTAGAAGCAACTACCGAACTAAGTAGACATACTAATTTACATAACCACTACTGGTTCTGCAAGATTCCTATTGAAATACTAGAAAAACTTTTTGAAGGTAGCCATTACTAAAATTCTAAGAATACAGACTGCCTAATAATTACGATGAACGGCAAAGTTCTTATTATAATATGAACTATACGAGACGTTAAGTGGTGTAATAAGTTTGAATTGGTGAGTTTGTAATATAAGAGTTGTAGTAAATACTAAACCTAGGTGATTGGGATACAGATTACACCCTCTTTCACTTTTCAACAATAGCTAAGTCTAAGGTTATACTAAAAGGGTGTTGTGACTTAAAGACTAAAACTCTTGGATCGTTTCCTATCGTCGGACAACAGATGTCTCTCCAGCACTATTGAACAACCGGGTGCCACGCTGTGCTCCCTCAGTGACTGATTCGAGTGAACACAGCTGGTGGTATCTCAGTTGTTTTCTAGTTCTCTTCCACTCAGCTCTATGAAGACCTGAAGACCATCAAGATTGACAACGAACAGAAAGGAAAATCAAGAATGAATCAACTGTACGTCATGAAGAAGATGCTGGAAGAAAATTGTCTACTGCACTCTATGTTTTGGATTGTAATGTAAAAGTTAACAACGATTGCTTACATTATATAGTAATTCTGAATAAACATGCTCTTATGTTAAATTAATATCTATTACGAAGGTTACAGCTTTATTTTTAAGATTCTCTTTTTATAAACGCTCTAATATTTACTGTAATTTAAATGAATTTGTTATATTACTATTTTTATAGAACTATAGAAAGTCCATGCTAAAATTATATCAATTGCTAAGTTGCGTGCTCTAGATGTTTTGCAAACTGTACTCACATGCTCCAAAAACAGGGATATAATTTTGGTAATTTCACCAAAAGATCGTACAGAGATAGCAACGTAAAAAGTGTACTTTTCACTTATTCTTGAAGCGAAATTACCGAGAAAGTTCATCTTTATCACGATTCATGTGATGTTACCATTCTGTCTGAGAGCTACACGAATTTAATGGAAGAAAGCGAATGAGCATTCATTGACATTATACTGAGCAGGTCCTTTCACATTTTTTATTATCTTCAGTACACGTAGGCGTGGTAATTACAAACGAAAATTAAGTTTATGAGATCAAAATTAATGATTTGTTTGATATAAGTATGAAAACTTCTTGAATCTATTATAATGAGGCTGTAAAGTACTAACAACGCATTTATGGTGATGGATTCTTAAATTTCCAACTACCCGAAGTATAATTCTGGACTAGTGATTGAAAGGTTAGTGTATTACAAGTATTTGAATAGCGTTAATCTGTGGCTTACAATAATTATTTCCTTAGAGCAACTAGATAATAAGATAACTAAAGCGGGAATAAAGCACTGCCTAACCTAACCATATTTTACATAAGTTGAAAATTTACAGATTATTCTTTATGAATTTTGTTGAATCTTGAATTACTTTTTATTCTTCTTTAATTAAAGATCAGCTAGAGCAATCAGGTGTAAGAACGCGTACAAAATTATAATCATATAAGGATTTTTCGTTTATATCTTATTCTCATCCCAACAGGACTCTATAAAATGTCAATGTATTGATGTTTTGGATATTTCCACACTACCTTTATATTGAATGTCTCCAAAACATCTTGTCCCTTCCACGTGGCAAGATCAATGTCCGCGTACATTTCGTTATCGTAATTCAATGAATGATTCGTTTTTAGTAGTACGTGTTGCGTGTACACACACAATTACTTTTGTACGTCGCGTTTGTGTAGAAAGTGTGCGAGAGTCTATGGACCCCAGGTTGGGTTCAATGGTAAGCATAAGCGAACTGTTATATGTTTGTTTTCAATTTGAATAAGAATATCATAATCACTGCATCATATATGGTTCTTAGATATCTTCTAATGGTAAAATTTAAGTTAGTAAGAGTAATGTGAAAGACTTATCTGGTTTTAAAACAAGACTAGAGTTCGTAATTCTAGTAAGTAATAGCATTTCAACAATCACAAGAGTTAATACAAGACACTTTCTAAATAGCCAGCTACGTAGTAAACCCTTAATTAAAAACTTTTTGTATACTAATAATAAATAAGAAGGTATACTAATTTTACTTTTATCAAAAAAAAAATTTTTTTTATCTTAAGTAATTATACAATTAACTTACACATACAATACGGTAAGAAAGGGAAGAGTTTTACATACAAAACATACTTGTAGGTACACGTTATCTTATACATTTGTGTGGATGATCACTAAGAACCCAGAATGTGCAAAGAGGTCACCAATTGAATTCTCTTCTGGCAAACATCCAAAGCCGAAACAAAACTCAGGTATCCAAATAACCGCGGGTTCTCCCGAGTACTTTAGAGTGCTTTAGATAACGTACCTGAGTCCATTAATAGCGCCCAAATATGCTTTAAGATAAACAATGTGCTGCTAATCATATATGTACACAATTATATTAGATTTATATTATTATCTAAGCCACTAATGCCGGGTATTCTTCAGACATGCACTTTGTGTTTATGTTCTTATAAAAGAAAAATGTGTCATAGATGATATTGTAGCTACCCAATCTCTATAACACTAGTTAAAGTTAAGAAAATATACAACTCAAATGAAGTATGGCATAAATTGTTAAATATAATTAATTATCTATTATTTATTCGAATGATATACGGGCTAACCTTGTTCATAATATGACCGTCATCGTCATATTGGTATTAAGTTAACAAGTCATTCTGTTTCACGAGAGCAAATTAACTTTCAAAATAAAGGGAAAGTCTTTCTTAAAATCGCACTCCGCCTCCGATTGCCAGCATTGGGAACACGTGAATGCTCCTCATACACACTCGGATATTTCGTTACAGGTGTTTATAATAATAATAATTCCGTATGGATCGCATGCGGAACGTAGAGCCAATCAATTTGTAAAAAATAAGTTCTGACAAGCGAAAGTAATAGGCAACAGTACAGTTTAATAATTACATGGACAGAACAACAGAAATACGAGTTAGACGACGTTGGTTAAGCGTTTAAAAAAAGGTAAACATAGACCAATCAGAAATTAGCTGATAGTAACCTTGTGGTAAGATTCAGTTGTTGCTATATCATACACTGGTCATTAGAATAAATTAGATAAGAAAAGCCGCCATAATCGCCAATTTAGTATATTGATATTGTAAATTTACTAAAGGTGCAAATAGTATTTACATTAAAAACTTTGGAAAAGACTAAAGTGAGAAGGAAATTATTATAATGATCGTTTGGTTAAACTTTCGTATATTATTTTCATAAACAACCCTAATTTGAAATGTTTTGCAATTATATTAATATACTACAATAGTCCGCTTATACAAATTGTAAATTGTGATTTTTCTTTCCATTGATATAGAAAAAATAGTCATACCTCAATACCAAAAAGCAGCTTCATCAGTCGATGATAGCTCAACCATTAATTCTCAAGTGATTATGAATGCAACAGCCAAAGCAATAGGCCAAGCGGTATAATTAAACCACAACATTGTAAATAATCCAGATTAGTATAATCAATCAAAACTTCCTACAGTAAGTGAGCCAACGTGTATAGGATAGTTAGTCCGTTACTAAATAGTTCACGTTACATTAACTCCTCAGAATGTTGCAAATAGAATCATTATTAACACGTTCACTGCGGTAAGAGGCATATAGACCTTCAGCATGTTGTGCCCTGCAGTGCGGGAGAAAAATACCGTCGTCTCGCTTCGGTGCGGAGCCCATTAAATGAAAAGTACATTATAAATGAAAGAGATAAATATATGGTTGGGTTTCTATTTAAAAGTACTACTAAATACCGTTGAAACATTACCAGGAGGTCCTTAGGCCTCTTTCCGCACTGAATGAAAATATTTTCTCTTAAGTGCGGTAAGGAGGTCTAAGGGCCTCTTGTTGAAAGAGAGGCATATGCACCCCCTCCCGCACCCTTTTACGTCTACGATTGATTACATATCGATTAGTGATGCACAGTGCGTAGCTGCGAATATTATTAATTTATGAAAGTCATAATTATGTAAATCTTCATAATAATATAATTCTTAAAGTATGTAAACAAATATCAATCAAGTTAAACTCCGTGGATCTCTTTATCTATTATTTATTCACTTTTCACAACTTTTTAATATTTCTCATATTGTTTACAATCCGATTGTTTACACAGTTTTCTCTTGACATAGAAGTCATTTCACATTGACATTTCAACTAAATAGGTTTAGGTATAAAATAATTTCCTCAACAATAATAAACGTTTTAGTAGTATCGATAATTTGCAGTTTTCATTGTTCACATCACTACGATTGCTTCAAATGTACCTTTCGTTCAGTGCGTTATGAGGTCCTTAAACCTCTCAACTATTTTTTGTTATAACTCTGAAACTTGTCATCGGAACCCCGGGCGAAGCCAAACTAAGATAGTGTCAACCCTTCCCAATAGATATAGACAAAAATAATTTGAAAAAAATTTTATTTCGCTGAAAAATAACCATCTCAAATATCCATTTCAATGAAGGTCGAAAGGCCTCAATCCGCACTGGTGGAATGATACAGGGTACGGCTTAAAGGCCTCCTATAGCACTGAATGAAAGTATGCTAAATATTTCGCCGCAGCGAACGTGTTAAAGTTCATTTTCACAAGCGAATGATTTTCCGCATTAGTTAGTACGAAATGAAAGTGAGTGTATGAACGAGTGTGTTACGATAATTAAATATGAAATTCTACTCGTGCTGTAGTTTTAGTCCATTAAAAAGTGTGAATTCTATTTTTATTTTACAAGTTCTTGTGACGTCATTTGTGATTTACTTATTTTAATTTTATGATTCACATAGTCAACAACTATCGTAAAATTTCCATGGATTGCTATTTTTGTTGATAACTAACTACTGTTTAATTTAAAATTAATGTCAGCGTCTATTGTCTGAACTACTAAATAGAACTAAGCTATTATTACACGTACATATACAGCTAGTTGTAATGCAATAGAGATTTGAAATTTCTCATAATTACCAAATGACACCATTCCAAGTACCCCCATGCATGTACTCTCTTTATCTCTTGGCTCCTTGATACCGTCCACAATACCAAAGATACGCTAATTAAACAAATCTTGAGTACCATGCGATAAGCCATCAGCTTCAGAAATGAATAAACTTTTGCCATGAACGTTACTATTAAAACTACGTTTAATTTATCTTTTAAAAACAAACAAAAACTAGTAGAGTTCTTCATTTATACGTACATTTATGTCTTCCCATATTTTATACTTTCTGCCTAGGTCAGGTAATACATTGGGAGTCCCAACAGGGTCATATTTTATCAGTTGTGATCAATCCTAGCTATCCAACATTACACCATACACACATATTTACATATTCTTATAGCAATATTTCATATTTACAACTATTCTAACGTTGTTAGAATAATATTAAATTTATCAAGGAGTAAACGTAGCGAAGAAAATTGAGGTGCACCTTCGTGTCAAAATATATTTGGCATTGGGAGAGGCAGCCAAATACTAGGCATGCCAATTGCATTGGCAAGCCCTTAGTTACATAAACGTGTCGAGCAAGGGCATCTTGGTGACATGCTGGCCGGTGGAGCTATTCTTCACGCGGGCCATCGATATACATAGAATACTCGTACGTCTCAATAGAAATAGAGTCGATAAAGAGATTTGGACACTGATCTGTTAAGTAATTTTGTTAGTACGTGATTATCCTATATCCTGCTTTTCCACTTACTCCATTGTTAAGCCTCTATTAACCTAGTATTGCGCGTGGCTGATTAAGCTTGGTTCCCGGTATACATTTCATTTGTCATCGGTATGTCCGGGAGCGGAGTGGCTTCTGCGAAGGGCTGATTAGTGGCTCCAAGGACCTTCGGCAGCAGGGTGCGTGCCGTGATCGATGCAGAGTGCAGCCGGGCGAGCCGTGACCTGGAGGGGCGCGGGGGGAGGGATGCATGCTCGCCCGGGTTGCACGCGCTACCAGTTATTTCGGTGCAGCTGGATGGGCGCAGTCGTCCGCCGCGGCGCCGAGCGCCAACACGTCTTGCCGCGCGCACCTGCCGCACTCGCGAGGTGAAACCGCGTGGAAATCTTTTCTCGGTACCACTTTCACCGTTCGCATTCCACGGTTAGTTTGCGTTTGTCTTGCGTCCGATGGGATATCGCTTACGTGTGATCGTTCGTTTATTTACGTTTGACGAGTTATAGAAAATCACTCTATCGTCGTAAAAGTCGCGGCGTGATAACAACACCGGTATACATCAGTGCTCCGCGGAAAATCAAACTACGAAATAAATTAAACATTAGCATCCATGTAGTGTACGACTCGACAAGCGAGCGTATGCAAAGGTCCGTAAAACTTGCACACAATGGCAAAATACAAAATATTCTAGCGTACAGTCAGATAGTTAATGAGTCGCACAACCATCGCTTGCATCATAGCACTTAAATCACTTATAAATAAACAAATCGCGCGTGTAAGTAAACGTGGCCCCACGACTATGTTTGCAAAGGCCATGCCTGCCTATATCTGGGCCGGGGATTCTATCTGGAGGCGTCTGGTGCTGCTGGCAGAGGTCCTGGCGTCGCAGGAAGGTCAGGGCCTCCCGGGATGTCCGCGCAGGTGCAACAAGTGCATCAGAGAGATTATTTTAGAACGCAGCTCGTTCCTGGGACCAATCAATTACACCATTACTGCGCCCATAACAGTATACGTTATTGATGTACAGCGATTGAAGTTGCTCTCTTTGTAATAAATAATGTACATGTGCAACAGTGAGGCTCGAATTTAAAATATTCATTCGATACGTGAATTAACGAACTAAAGTTATTTACAATTTAAATCGCCTCGGGCGAAAGAGAAAGTCCTATACGTCATTTTAGTATAAGTAACAGTTTTTACCTTTCATTTATATAATTAACTAACTTTGTTTTACTTCCACTTTTTTAATAGTTCTTATCTTTCATTACTTTAATGACAAGATAGTTAACGTTGTTCACATTCCATATGGGTTGTATGCATTTACTAACGCTGCATTGATGTTAGATTTATTTTAATTAATGTGCTAATGAAATTAATCAAGATAGGGAAATATAATATTTAAATTACTTAGTAGTCATACTAATAGGTCAACTACTTCGAAAAATTAAAATTATGGAATTTCACTGGGCAATAAAATAAAATATAACTCAATTTATAACATATGTATAGAGCATTGTACTTGTGTTAACATATATCACTGTCACGCTTACAAAGCATACTTCAGTTAAAAATGTAATAAAGTTATTATAGTTGTTTGGAATATAAATTTATGTAAAGAAATGCTCAACACGTATTTCGTTGTGAAAGTGACGTGACGTGGCGCGGCACAGTAGCTGGCACATCACGAATTTACTTCCATACATACATCCAATTAATGTAGTATTTTTATATATACTAACTGTAACTTATTAACTATACTATCAACTGTTAACATACAAATGAATTGTGGTTTTTGTATACAGCAATCTAAATAAAAAAGGAATATTTAACTGATGTTTATAAGTACATTCACTGCCTAAAATTAACTTTTACAACAATCAGGCTGGGCGAAACATCCACTGCAATAAAATAATACGTCGAATGTCGAAAGTAATCGACCTCATAAACAATTCCGTAACGACTGTACACCAAAAAAGCCGCACATACATACATAAGCGTATCATACACAGCGCGTGTGTGTGTCTTCACGTAAACTTGTGGAATAACTTTCACCAGCCAGACCGATGACCGTGCAACCACTTTCTACATTGCATGTCGTAACTGGCGAACCATTGTGACTTACATTAACTATATGAGGCCATTCTTTTTTCGGCAGATTTCGCTTTCATAGCGGTAGTTTACTAACACGGTAATCACTTGTGCCGATACGGATGGGGTGCGAGAAGTCGATGTGAAAGCGATTGCTTTAGAAATAACTTGATTGTATAGGTATAGTTAGATCAAATTTCGATTATACTAGGAAAAACTATGTAGAAATAAATATATTAAATATTGAGAAGTCTCCTAATAAAAATTCGTAGCTAATTCTTTCAAACCGTAGTTGACTACGTTATCCTGGAAAACATGAATAACTAAAATTTTACATTAAACCTACTTAAATGTTATAACTCTAAGAGCAGTATCAACTAAACTATTCGTTACAATTGTTACAAAAGTAGAAACAGAACCAACGATGAATATTAATAGTTTATTAATTTGTCAAAAATTGGCCTAATTTTCGCCTTGGTGGGCATGGTGCCAAGGCCAGGGGTTATAAAATGCATTCCCTGGTGGCCTCGCCTTGACCGTGAAGTCCTCCGCCCTTGGCCTATCGCCAGCTCTAACCCCACCCCCAGCCAACCCCCTTCAGCTGAGCCTCGCTGCATCCCGAACGGAGCAGTCGGTGCCCAACCTCCGTACAAAAACAATCCACTGCAGGTTTAGAGAAAATGTTTTCAAACCCTGCCTTTTTACTAGTGCTTGCGTAGAATTAAATAAACTAGTGTTGTGGTTATATACAGTGATTTAGTTAATAGTAGGTAGGTTTATCCTAATTTAATGACAATTAAAACAAATAATTCTTAGTATTCCAATTTCCAGTGTATAATATAGTGCCTAGGTTATAGAATACGTTAGTATTTGAAATGTGCCGACAGCTTTCAAAGTTGTGCCAATAAGAAACCCAATTTATCATCAAATTTATAAAGTAATTATTTTTTATATCCGTGACAAAAACATTAAGGTTGTCAATCAGTTTTAAAAAATATGCGTCGATGGGAACTTTCTAACGATGATGTTTGCTCAGTCGAAATGAAAGTTTAGATAAGGCTTGAAAATTAGCATAACATTTCATATATCATAGGCATCGACTTCTTAGGCACATTGAATTTACTTTTCTATTTTTAAAACTAGCTTGCTTATAAAAATAGAATTCCTACAGATATACGTGAAACAATCATTTGTAAGAAAATAAATTATGCGGTCGTAGTAGATGTAAACATACGTCACTGGCAGAACAGTCGCATTTAGGCTGTTAGATATTTCGATATAATGATGTAGCACACGTGCGCTTATTAAAATAGGTTCGCAGAGAAGCGTTCCAGGTCGGTGGACGCCGCGTGACTCACCCGACCTTGGCCAAACTGAATCGCTCAAACATTCTGAAGCTCTATTTTATTAGACGAAGAAAAGATCAACACGTACGGTGACAACCGAGGCCGTCGCTGATGAGACCCGAGGCAAATTAGCTAATGGTGCCTTGGAGCCCCGGCCGGGCGCAGTTGAGATACCCGACCGCTTACAGTTCTCAGATATCTCATATCTATCTTTGCCCAATGGCAATACCAATGAAAAACACTAAAATTTCCAATTGTTTTCTCGCTTGCCGAGGTGGTACCTTTGATGACGCGGGAGCGTTTGAGTGACAGTATTTTCTCGCACTGTGTCACCAGCTTGTGGGCGAGTGATTCCTCAAAGTGGAGCAGTTATTTGCGTCGCTCACCGCTCGCGGCATTACGAGCGGCCCGAGCGCGAGCTCCACTCGATCCACTGATAAACGACAATTGCCTCTCCCGAGGGACATTACTCTATTGCATCAAACGTATAAACAAGGAAGCTCAATGCACAGGGGATCGCCATTGTAATAATGATGCGCTACTAGTATTACTCAATGTATACTTCTGAGACCGCTACTGCAACGAATAAGCCTTTAAATTCATGCGAATGCAACAGCCTTCATGGCCACTTTTAGAGTGTATAAGTGGATGCCCAGCCCCATGGCGGTGCTGGTGGTGGCTGCGGCCCGTAGTGCGGCGCTGGTTGCGTCAGAGAGGCTCCTTGGCAGGGCGCGCGCATATTTCGAGCACGCGGCGCTGCACCATGGTTCTTTGCGAAACGGCCGGTTATGCAAGGTGCGCCGAGTGCCAGCGCCGCCGCCATCGCCCGCCGGAAGGAAAAGTGGAACGCGCGCCGCAGTGGATACTCCGCGCGCACTCTAGACGCACGCGCCGCGACCGCCTCCGACGTTGCGCAAATGCACCGCCCACCGGGCTGGCCTGATAAGACGCTCGCGCACCATCTCGGGATAACGATCTGACTTTCGCCTCCACTCGCTCAGACTGACCTCAGCCAAACGTTTCTTAATATTCCGGGATCGGTCTCGCTTCAATTAAATATTACCCTAAATAAACATGGTCTAGCTGCTACTCGTATATCATTTTAGAGCGAGGTAGATAAGATTTTCTTGTGTCGCTCGCTTTTGCTTTTGTTGTGCAAGTGATTGAAACGTTCACACCATGGTAGTGAATGAATGATCCTATGGTGGAGTGAGGCGGCGCGGCGCATTTCACAATTCACCTCCGAAGCAGGCTTTCGTTTAGAAATCAGCTGTTCCGTTGTGTTTCGTGGACCTCAGTTCGTTCAGAGTAGGTTTCTATTTTAATTGTTGGCAGTTTTGCAACGCGATCGATGGATGCGTGTCGGGAGGGGAAAGTGGTGCTGGTGAAGCGTATCTTCACCGACTTAGTTAGCGCTGGTGATGCAACCTTTTCCGCTCACTAAACAATACGAATTACTGGCAACAGTACATGGATGTACTCAATTCCAAGTGCATCGTATGTGACATCACTTGCATCCATTAACTGAGGCTGATTAAACTGTGGACTCCTTATTAAAATTGTTAAATAGTGACTCGTATATATTTAGGGTTCTCTGTTTCGTATTTAAATGTACATGATCTAATATATTTTATCTATTAGGCATAATTATTCAGTTTGAGCCATATCTACTTGTGCTATTAGATTTAAATAGATACAAATTATAAAAGATAGTGCAAGCTAATCGTCGTCGTTAATTCTCCATTATAGCAGCGTTGCAAGTCGCCAGCTATCTGCCGTAGGACGGTCGAGTTGCAAGCATTACGTCAATGCTTCATCTGAGTGCAGGCATGCTCGTAGGCGGAACCTATTATCGATTCATACACACATCTCTAGTGCCAACGTTTGTCATTCCACTGCACACTTGTGCTTCGCGTAATAAATTTAAATCGTCGGATTTCGCAACATCATTGCAGTCTTAACTCGATCCAGTTTGAGTACTGAATTAGATATTATACTAAGAAAAGAAAACAGCGTCGTAGTGATGGGATTACCTGTCAACCTAAAGATCGTTCGAGAGGACTAAATTGGTACTGAGAGCTGAGCGAGCGCATAACCCAAGGCCGCGAGTATGACCTACTTACGTTCACCTTTGGAAAAGATTAATGCCGGGCTAAATTCACTTCTAATACCGCGCTACAGATATTACGGGCGGTTCAACTATCCGGAACCGAGATAGATCAAGTTAAGGGTGCTTTTGCAAACGAAATAATAATATAAAATAGGAAAACAAACAAATTATTACATAGTGCTAAATAAAACCGAACTTTCACAACTCTTTCGGGTACCTATTAAATGGCCACCTTGAACTATGCTTGTGCTGTGTAGAAACGACAATCAACCAACAATGAATCATGATGATTGGCATATGGTTAATACTCATGTTAATTATACGTATACAATGTTCCCCCACCTACGGGTGTATCCGTGGTCTACATTCGTAATATTCACAGCTAGTTGCATATTCTAGTAAGTGGGTTGGTGCTCGGTGCATCTGTGTCCAGAGGCAGCGCTTATCTAATAGGGTCGACCTTGCGCCGCGTAGCGAGGTGCCGATGTCAATCAGATAATGATTTTATGCCGTAACTATTTCTTAGAATTAGCTAGGCGCGATGGAATACGCGCGTCTACGTATATTATAAAAAACCGCGACTAAATTAAAATAATCGTAAAGCGGAGTTTAAGCGATCGGAGTGGTACTGAGACAAAGTGGGCTTCGGACTAACATGTTAATAGTGCAGTGTCGATTCGTATCTTGGAGCTGGGACTGCGCCCCGGGGTTCGTGCCAGGAGTGCGTTTGCAGCGATCGCGACTGCTTGCTTTGACGCTTAGTTGACAGTGTAAATGCACTATCTGGTACGACATCCCGCGGCGAGATGCGTCGCCTGTCACCGCCATTCACTGACCAGTCGTCTAAACTGACGAGAGACGCTTTAGATGCCATTTGTTTTTATTTTATTTAGTTTATGGTGATGCAATGTTATTTTGTTTAGTTTATTTGATATATAAGTATGATTTGATTTCTATTCATGTATAATTTGTTGTTGCAACTTGGCGAGGTAGTGCTTTTATTTTCTTTTATTTTTGTGTATTCCAAAGGTTTTCATATTAAATTATTATAATATAAAAATACAACTACAATTATTCTCAAAAGACGATACCTTTTACTTGTGTATACATCTCGCCAATAGTATCAGTCCAATTACTTTACACTTATTTTTGTTCCCTTAATTATTTATACTTATGATTTATTCTGTTTATTATAATTTATTACTGAACGATTTGGTTTCATTTTTTATTTCCCCATTTCATGCTTATTAGAGTTCAGACATATTATAACATAATATATAACACAATACTCTTTTTTTCATGTAAAAACAAAGAGTAAGACTAGCTATATAAATCATTCAAATTATTAGATCATTTGCTACAATAACTGGTTCCAATCACACTCCTAACCTAAAAAAACATAGGATTATTAATTCAATATTGACAGGAGATCTGTCGACATATTACACATGGCAATCAGCTCGAGAACAATGTAGAGGCGTAGGCATTGGCTGAGTACGTAGGAAGCCTTTGTCGTTGTTTCCCTAGGCTAGCCTTCGTAAGTAATTATGCTTTATTGTTGGACTCGCTGCGGCAGACACTAATCAAGCGAATATAATACTAGGTTGCACGTTTCATTTCGCAATGTTTTATTGCCGTTACACATTCTGTTGCATTTCTTCCGTAAGCATTATTTTTCGTTGTTATTATTAGGTAAAATATTGTAGTAGACAATTTTTGTTAGAAATCGAAATGATTAAGACTAGTTTATCTCCTATTTTGTAAGGTTTGAAGTAGAAGCACGAAATGAAATATTTGTGACACTAATAATAGTACATCAATATAAACATACAAATAAGAAAACTACGTATTATGTATTGTTAAATATATAAATCGCTATAGACAGATGAATTTTCTATACAATCCTGAGAATACCATTGATTTTAAATGCTGTAATTAATCCTAAAATTGTTTTACTATACAATTTTTAAATATCATTATTCCATAGTAAAAGATACAGAGAACAGAAATATGAACGGTACTGTTTATAATTTCATTTACGTTCGACGTGCTCATTAAATGGGCCGCCTGGTAATTAATTACTAACCTTACACAAGATACATCAAATTTATCTAGCCCGTGAGTCTTTATCGTATCTAATCAGCAGGCGAATTACTATGCCAACGCAATAGCCAAAGTTGCCTCTCACAAACCTAATTTGACTCTTCTAAATAGAGCAATTGCATAATAGTAAAAGCATAACATTGCATATTACATCTACAATAAGAATGAAATTAACATTGGAAATTGTTATGAGACAATGAGTTTGAAGATTTTTTGAAGATATTCTAACAATGAGTACTACTAATACTATGTGTTCTACGTTCTCAGAAGAATGGTAATTAATATAGATGTAAATTCTGTAATTCTGGTAATCGAGTTTTTAACGTAAATTACCTTTGAACGGACATTAAACATACGAAAACTAATTGATTACAAACTCTTGAAATCAATTTTACACACACATTAATCTCCGAACCATTCTGCAAATTCACATACATAATATAATAGTTCATTACGTCGGTACGAGCAGTAATTAAATACTAACCTTGTCCGATATTTATCTATAAATAGTTCATTGCTAGAACTTTTTGAAAATAGATATGTGACTAAATGATTCTCTGATTGACGGGGCCGTACACACCCAATTAGTTGTGCTAGAATAAGAAATGCATAATAGGCATAAAATATTTTCATTTATATCTTACAACTTTCTATGGTCCTTTTACTACCCTTCAAGTCGGACAAAACCGTTGGACTATAATATTTAATAGTTATAATGACATCAATCATCAGCCAATATCAGACATTAGCTTATAGGTGTTGTAAAAAACTACATAAAGTAGTTTTACATCTCACGTTTACATCTTCCCAATTGCTGCGTTACTAATTTAAAACTTCTTAGGGCCCTTTTTCAGACAGTCTGAAGTGTTGCAACAAGACAGAAGATTTTCAAGTATGAGGTTGCATTTTTGGTAGGATTTTGAAGTAATTGTTTTCTCGTATACAGTATAACAAAAACTAGACTTCATATGCTTCGTTAGACCTTCTCATGACACCGTAGACTACTAGGTCAAGAGCACCGTCTATTCCATTAAACGTAGGTGTGATTGTAGGTTGGAAAGAAGCCCCGCAGACTACTAGGCATAAAGGGCAGGTTCTAATCCTATTTTCATATCTGGCCTCTAAGGCTATTTGATAACAGCTTTGATCTTGTTTAGCGCCCATTGCCAAAAAATAGGTTAGGAGTCAGTGATGATTTTTATAAGAAATTGTAACAAAATTTTGAATGAAATGTGTTTTTTAAGATTTTTATGCATTGCTTTTTTATATTTTTCGTTTGTTATGTTGTTAATAAATATTATGTTTTAATTTGTCTTTTATTTTCCTTTTTTATTGTAAGCTAGTAAGTAAAATACTGTGTTGATAAGATACGAGCAGAAGAATCAAGAACAAAATTTGTACAGACATTGATCAAGAAGCAAAAAAAGACAATTATAGAGAAAAACTGCTACTTACACCAAATTATATTCTGTTTGTTAATAACCTATCAAGAACTAATGCACAAAACCACTATCATTCATCATTACGTAGATTATTCCTTAGGGTAGTAAGCAGTTTACGTATCCATCTCCGCTACACTTATTGACCAAATCGTACTCTCTTTACACCAGTTAGATTTATGTATTGTACATTAGTTAAAAAAGTGTGCTACATTTACACGTTTATAATTAATTAACATAAATGGAAGCTTTATTATTTCTACCTTAAAACTTGCTTAAACAGGTTCATCCAAGAGTTATGGTACAAACGTAATTAGGGTCGGATATGTAGTATAGAAGGGCATTATTGAAAATGTAAAAACGTACCCATATGAAAAAGTATTTTAAATAATGGGTCCTGAACTATTGTTATATTATTCCCTTAAATGTATTGTTGAACTTATTTGAATATTAAATACCTACTAAACATTCCATGTGATAACATATTACCGTTGACACGTTACCTGTATAATTAAAGTGTAATGTGCAATTACAATTTACATGTATTGATTACAGTGAAAGTTTTTAAAACTTCGCTGCAAAACATGTGACTTTTAAAAGAAAGAGACAAAATTGTTCCAAACGAATTTTGATGAGGCCCGACCTACCGTTACTCTGTTACTTTTACTTTCAAATTTTTTATTTTAGTAGCGTCCTCTTTGAGTCCAATTTAGTACTACATTTTAGGCTGTAGAGGTTGTAAAAAGCTGAAAACTTTGCACGGTACATGTATACAACAAAAACAATGTAAACATTGTTATTAAACAAATATGGCACTGAGTAACAATAAATTGGGAAGGCAGGTCAATTTGATACACGTTTATCGCTAGTCCTTCACCTGTTGAAATCTTTGCAGGTTACTTGTAGCAAAAATATGACACCGAGTAACGATAAAACTTGGGTAGCCGGGTCATTCGAATACACTTTTCGCTCTTGGTGAACTTTCTGCGGAAAACGGTTTTTGATACATTTTTATTATAATTACGTGATTATATTACAGATACTATAATCGTATATTATTATATGATCTATGTGCTCATAAATTCTAATTGAATAAATACAGGTTAACACATGAAATAATTAATTAGTTTGAAATAATTACATTAAATTATTATTGTGACAGTCAGATAGACACCATATTGAAAAAGGATGACGTTAGAAGTACCTATAACCGCCGAGTGTGTACGAGGAGATGTATGAGTGTCAATGAAGCGAAAGTGGTTTGTCAGGATGGGGACAGATGGGGATCCGTGATTTCTGCCTACTGTATGTATTTAATTAGTTACCAACTCCAACAGCTTACAATGATATAGTAACTATCAAAATCTATGTTTCTTAAGTATTAATCGACGCATATCCTCCAAAACTGTACTTGACCTCCTCTTTCGATATAACTAAGAGAAAGAGGCTATATAGAATGACAAATATGAATGAGTTTAACGAAAGGTCGTTACGGTTGTTAGGAAGCAGAAACACAACAAAATTGGTAATCTATGGGCAACCAACTTAGCAGTACCTGAAGTATCAAGTTTCATCCTATAGTATATCCATCCTATCACGTTTAGTGATTAAGAAGTTTCATTGCCGAGAATAAACACGGGTATTCCATAAATAGTTTGACCTTATACTAAGTAAAGATTGAAAATGACTCATAAATACCGCACATGCGGCAGTCACCCTTTCGAAAAAATCTGAAAAATTAAAGCCTACAGTCGAAAATATGTTAAAGCAATAACTTAATAAGCAATAATTAAAGCAATAAGTGACAAGAGAAGAAGTAGAATAATAAACCCTTTTCTTAATTACGGAAATAAATTATAAATTTAAACTTTTAACCGTACTTTTTAACCGATAGCTTAAAATTTATTTAAATATGTATATTTCGACATGTGTAAGTATTGTCTAATATATCAAGATGTTTTTATTTCTCTACAGGAAAACGAGCTTACGCAGACATATTAAACCGAAGAACCTCTCCAAAACGAAGAACGAAACGAGAAGATAGCTAAGAAGAAGAAGATTTTAAACGGGTAGACCGCGTTGGCAGTGTGGTTAGCTGGTTGTTGTTCATAATAGTAGACAGCCTCTAACGACACCGCTTCTCTGTATGCCCCATTCCATCGGTTGAAAGAAGAATCAAGTACCAGAATGAAAACTATTCATCTTAGTTTTAGTTATATGAAGAGGAGGAGATTTCTTAGAAATCATATTCTTTATATAAGTGCACAATTAAGCAAATATTAGTTCATAATGTCAATAACCGAATATGTTATATTTTGTTTAACTCATCTGCATCTAATTAGGTAAGGTAATAAATAATATTTTTACGGACCTTAGAATGTATTGAAGGTTTTGCATTTAATTATTTGTGTGATTAATTTCACAGTGATTCGACGGATGATTAAAACCATAAATATTCATGACCAGACACAGCCGATAAAAAGTAATGAATTTTGCAAATATCCATGAATTTAAATTAGTTTTGATAAGTGATAGTAACTCACTTAGCTACAGAAGAGTAAAAACTACCTACGTAACATACGCTTCACGACTGTGCTGCTTATTTGGATGGTATGTAAGGTTCAGTAACTAAGCTAAACTGTGCATTGCGATAATCTTTGGTCACTCGAGCTCCACTTTTTGTCCGACAATCAGCACTCAATGCAATATGACAGGTCGTAGATCATGCCGCGGCTCGGTGTCTAAATTGCTACTATCTCTACTCTATAGTTTCTAAAACCTAAGCCCCGACAACTATAAAACAACTTTCGAAATTTTCATGTTTTAAGATTTAGTTATTTATTGTTTTACCTCAAACTTTTAAAAGTTAGTAGACACGGCAAGACTGAACTAAAAATAATTTAATATTAAAATTTTATAGAATTCTTTTTACTTTTTCAGGTGGATCAAGAAGATATGAATTATGTGAACTGAATTGGTGTCTAAAGGAACCATCGTATCATTGCATTCTTGTGCCCTGAACGAGAAATATCAAGATAACTCGGAGACACATTGGTTTTGAACTAATAAAGATGCGTTTTTAATGTTATTACTTACCTAGACTGTAAATGTATCACGTCAGTCACTATTTATATACATACATACACAACACGTCTGATTCCCTGTAGAGGGGCAGGCAGAAATCACGGATCCCCATTTGTCCCGATCCTGAGATACTTTCGCTTCATAGACACTCATACACCTCCTCATACACACTCGGTGGTTATAGGAGCTACGTCGAATTCAGGAAATGCCGTAAAATTAGCCCTCTATAGGGGAAGATGTGTCGATATGTATAGAGGTCCTCATTGCGAAGGTCTTTGGTGGCTAAAGAGCCCATGTTACCATACAACCAGTATCCAAAATAATGGATACACTAATATTTCAGATTACACTAAACTACTATTAGATACCAATGCCATTTTCAGTCAGACTACCACCATTTATAAGTATTATACAAAAGCTTAAGATTTGATTTAATATATTATTATTATTAGGACTACGAGAAACAGTGTCAAACTCCAACTGACGTGATAACTACGTGTGACGGAAAGGTGAAGAGAGCTGTCACATATTGTCATTCGGTAACTGATAGCTATCAGCCGTCGCGTCGTGAGCTGCCAAAAGTATAGATGCAGTGCAAATACTTTTAGCGTATGCACGGAATAAAGGCAACATTAAGTTTTTTCCGTAGTTACAGATTATTTTGGTTGGAAGAGTATCAGTGGTTCTTGTAATAATGATGCGAATACCAATAGGTAAAGCAAGATAAGAAATGTGGGGTAATTAGTTAAAAAAATAAAAAGCAAATATATTTATGTACTACACTTTAATTTACAGCACTAATGAAACGTAAGATTTTATAAAAATATTACAGAGATCGTGTATTCAGTTACCTACATAAAAAAATCTACAAATCTGGTTTATATGAGTTTTGCTAGCGGAGGTTACACTAAAGTACACTTTACCCACAACTTATAATACAATACACTTAGACAAACATACTTTAAATACACCGTAGCAGCTGAATCTCTAATTTACGACTATGGGGAAATTAAAAAAATAAATATCCTGGGTCTTACGTATGAACAGTCAAGTAATTAAAAAGAAAAAACTTTAAATAATTAAGTTAGAATGTTCTCAAAACTGATAAAGCAGCTGTTTTCCAACATTTGATCTTAATTATCGAAATCAAGAAAATATTAGCATATCTTAAAAACTGTTCAGTTTAAACATTTAAATCCTGTTACAAGCTCATGAGATAAATATTAAAAATAAACAAAATTTGTTCGCTATTTTCCAAAATTTTATCATTCTAAATCAATAAACGTTGTAAATAACCCCCGCAATAAGATATTATTCTTGAAAATAACAATTGGAAACCTTTAATTTCATACATTATAGATGTATTCATTTAGTTTCGGCTAGTATTCTTATATCTGTGGTTTCGGTATACACAAATACCTTAAAATGAATCATGTTGCAGATTTAATCAAAAACGATTCAGCGTGCCTTGCGCTCCATTAGTAAACATTAAAGATGTGTACAGCTTCAGAGTCTCAGTACATTAAGTTTACGTACACAAGTTAATTTCGTTCTAATGCAACAATCAAACTATTCCATAGCTTAAAAATGAGACATTATATAATCATATCTTATAAAAGATAAGTTTCACGCTGCAGAGTACAACAATCATAAAAAAGTATTACTTACATTAACTCATACTTTTAAAAAGTACATAATAATTGGATTCAATACACCCATACTGTACATAAAAAATATGAAGTGCTATACAATTTATTAAAACAATCGAAACGGCAAAGAATATAACATTACTTGAGATATTTAAGTAGGTATTCGTTTAATTTGGACAGTAGACACTTGCAATTGTTCAAAAGGGCCAAAATGGCGAAACGTGTAGCTAAAATTCACCTGACATCAATTACTTACCTACCTATACAATATATTAATAAAGTATAGAGATATTCACCCGAATAAGGCTTTAGCAATCCTTCTTAACATTAAACAAAAATAAAAAGATTACTCAAGTGTTGTTACGAAATACAATTATCGTGATGTAATGTCATATTAAAGAGAGTTGTTGAACGTTCATTGACCAATCTTAAACACAGTTTTTCAAAATAATATTTTACACTCACGTACTAGTATGACATGAAATATTTACGTGACACCAAGAGGTAGTTTCCCTACGACAGTCCTTCGCTATTTACACTGCATTGAACAATCTGATATTTCAACTACGCACAATTCATATCTAAATAGTCATTACATACACACCACATATCACTAGCTATGTCGTTTATATTTCTATAACAAAACGCATATATTTCATAAAGAAAACGAGCGAAACAACTTATTCGGGAGCGTCTCTCATTTGCATAGAGTTAGTTGCATTTTAGATATACGTAAAATATCGATAATATATTTTTGAAATGAGAAGAACACCCATAAAGAAAACGTTCCATTTTGAAGAATTATCACTTAGATTTATTAGCAATTTATTCAGTAATAACTTACAACACAATAATCCTTGTGAGTACTTTTGTATAGTAGGTTTATGAAAATGAATTAAAGGTTGAATGAAAATTTTATTTTTATTTTGTATGTTTTCTTTTATGTACCTTATTTAAATGTTATTAATTAATACACAAATTTAAGAAATTCAAGATGTAAAAATGTTACGAAAAAATATTTAATATGACATATTGTGATATTTTATTTTTACGCTTTGGTCTCGCAAATACGAAGAGAATGTTATGAAAGACTTACGCAAAATATTATAATGAATGCTTAACTTTAGCGAATTAATTAAACAAGTCAGCAAATAATACCTTACCAAAGTAAGATTCTAAAGACTAAAACGTATTGCATGGGTCAAAAACTATTACAGTCTTAATGAGTAGATAACTGAACGAAAAATTATCAGAAAAATATGTAGTAGCGCCTATTAAAATGATTTCAACAGTCGAGAAAAACATATCCAAATAAAATACTAGCTTATTAAAAATCATATTCAAACCAAATATATGAATACACTAATGCCTATTGCGAATTCGTATAAAAAGTCACAAAAAATAGTGCAGGTACTTTTGACAGAGGCAATAAGCGTAAGGGGTAACGTAGATAACGTTTGTTCTTACAACTACAGCGTATAAACGAAGCACAAGTCAATCTCACACTTAGATACGAGAACTAATACTGTCCACAAAGCCAGAGAAAAATAAGGTGACAAGATGAGAAAAGCTCTGAAAGTAATCTGGACATAAACAGGGGTTCAAGTACACAAATGAATTTTAACGAAATCGTAGTTCAATTGTACTTTAGTAATGGTGTGAAGTTGTTGGTCGAGTAGCAAAAGTGGAAGCATTGGAATAGCGAAATGTGACACTTTAGCTGACACCAATGGTGAAATTTGACACTTTTGCTACTCCACTAACAACTTCACACCATTACAGAAGTACGATACAACTCCGATTACGCTAAAACGCATTTGTGTACTTGGGCCTCGAGTTACCTAGTTATACTACTAATCTTCCTTTTACTTTGAAACAGTTTTAAACTCATGTTAATGAAAAAAAGATTTCTAAAGCGCTAGAATTTATCCAGCATATTTGAAGATACAGTTCTAAACGAAGCAAATTAAAGCTTTGTAGACAGGTGAATTAATTCTACTTCTAAATTACCTTCGCATAAACATATGTAACGTTCATAAGTACTAAGATGAATAGATGAAAAGTTTCTTAATAAATGTCGCCACGTAATCAATTTATTGAATCTCTATGATTCAATTTTTGGGACTTTATTGCAGGAAATTTATTGCAAAGCAGTCAGTAAGTATATCATCTTATGTACTTACTATTAGATATTGTTAACTGAATTATTACGAAATTATCCTGTGTAATCTTAAGTATACGACGGATAGTTAACGAAATGTCTCTTACAATTTTCGAAAAGTTACAATAGTATAATATGTACAGAATTGTAAACCGCTACGTAATAGTTAATACACGGTGATCCTTACTTATCTTTTTACAATGGAAACCGTTATCGTATTCTCGTATTCCACTAACACTAAATAAGATTATACAAAATTATGAAATAAAACAGACTTGATCCGAAAACTACATTAATTTAACCGTCATGCACATCTATTTGGTAAAGGTCCTTAACTTTTACTCGTATCAGCTACCTATACATACAACACTCCAATTGAAGTTCTCACATTAATTAGGAACACGAATTTCATCCACACAAATCAAAATGGACATCACGTAAAAAATTACAAAATTTCTAATTTCCAAACAAAACTTAAATTAAATAATACTCATACACAATGAAGCTGTTCTAACAAACATTTAGTGATTGCTTTTTTCCTACAAATCCTTATGACAAAAAGCTGTGGTTTTTCAAGTACTTGTAGAAAGTTCTCTTGTATTCTAACACAAAAAAACATAATGTTAACACACATATGCAGATCTTCGGAGTAAGCTTTTAGGAATAATTACCTTAAACTTCAAGATTGTACTTAGTAATCTGAGAGAAGTGCAGAATTAAAATGGCTAAAATACCAATTATATATTGAAATGAGAGTGAACAAGGCAAATGCAGTGGAGGGGGCTGCGGTATGATGTCTAGTCAGATGCTGACAGAACAGGCAGAAGAATCATGAAAGCAGAATTAATGCGGTAGATATAAAGTCCCTCAGCAAATTTGGTATGCAAGAAGTTGCAGTGTTGAAAATAGGGAAAATTATACAGTGATTTAGGGTTATGCAGCGGATACATGGAAGGATCGCTTCGAATGGATTTTTAGAGCCAAGGTGGATGATTTGATTAGACGGTGAATGCCGGATAGACCATAATCAGATCAAATTAGATTGCATGGGTACGCCTTGTGAAGAGCATCTATGACAAGGACAAGAGACTTCAAGTTCGTTCAGGGTGGTGGATCTTTACGGAAGAAGAGGATAGGTATGTATCAATAACCATACATTGTTCCAGGAAAACAAGATTATGTAGATTAAAATTCAATTCGATTCAAAGTTTTTACATTTGTTTATTACCTTTATGTTGAGACTGGGTAAACCTATTAACTGATAAATCATAGTTTATTACCTACTTGAAAATCCACAAGCTTTTCTTACAATATTCTCATACACTAACACACTCGAATTTAAATGCTTTTTACTTCGCTTCTCTAAAATTCCAAACTGTAATGTTAATGTTTACTATTCTAGTTGTGCTGCAAAAATACGTACGTTAGCACTGTTAAAACTTTACACATAGTCAGTGGGAGCCTAATAAATTAAGAAACATTTATGAAATAATTTTAATTTATTATTACAGTATATGTTTAGTAAAATGCTACTCTATAATAGCCAAATGTAATTGAAGGAAAAAGTTTAAAGTTTTCTTTGACTATTAAATTACAAAATAGGACAAAAATCAATCTTGCCTATAACAAAAAACAGAACAGTGCTAGCGTCCAATACGAACCTAATTTGCGACATACTCACACTTAACAATAAACTTATACAAAAATGTTAGTAAACTTAAAGCCAGGTAAACTTAGACGGTAGAAAGAAAATAATTCAATTTTATTCTTCATTTAAATGCAGCGACTATTTACACAAATCATACATTTAAATTCAAGCACTCGACAGTATTATATCAATTATTCGCAGTTAGTAAGCACACACTCCTTTCATTTACACTTAACACACAATGGAAACTTAAAGCGTTGAAGTATACTTAACTTAGATGAATCAGTTTGTTCCTAAGTCATACGGTTGCGTACTAAGAAAGTTTTCGATACAATGTTGTTATGAAGGAACGCTCGACGACATTTCTACTCCTAGAGAAGAGATTTCCATCTGAAAATACAAGAAGATTTCTGTCAAAGCTCATCAAACAGAATGCCTTTTTGGGATAGCATAATAAAGGAGAAGGGATCTAGTGATTTTCGCACTAAATATAAATTTGCGTAATACACCAACTACCGTGAAGGAAAACGTTTCAAGGAAACCTATTCCTCAGAATGAAAACGGCGATTTAGTTTAACACCCGTTACATTATGTAGTCACTATCTAGTTTATACGTGGATTCGAGGTGGCCATATAATCACTAGGTCTGCAATCGCAACATAAACATACGCTTTACGACTTGTTTATAAACACTGCCTTTTTATTGTGGCTTGAGCTAGAAAGCTCGCGTTTCGCCGTATACAGACACAGGCTATTACTTATCCCGAGGAATAGACAGATTTGTTCATTATGAATTGGGTATAAAAATGAAAACACATTTTAAAATTTCATTAATTGGTACATGACAGTACTGAGATTCGAACCATATGATCACTAGCCCTGCAATCGCAATAATGAACAGACGGACCTCTTATACCCTGCAAGGGATAATGATCGTGAAAGTATTTGTCTTATCATAGTAGTTATACTATTTCTCAGAATGAAAAATGCGATTCTAGTCACCATCTGTCACATTAGGTACTGAATATCAAGTTGACACAATGTGGCATGTCATGCGTTCAAGGTAACCATATGATAATTAGCCCTACACTAAGGGCACTGCCAAGTGTTGGTCTTGTCATAAACTCACTTTGCTCTTGGTGGAGGGCACGGCGGCAGGCATGGGGTACGCGAGTGAGTCCAGCGCCCGCTCGTCCAACACCGCTTCGAGAGCCCGAGTCAACTCCGAGTTGCCAGCGAAGCCGCCTCCGTCCTCCGCTGGAATAAACCACATATATATACATTTACGTCCTTAAATCCCTTTTGGGAGGAACAACCTCGGAGATATAATATCTCCTAGATTACTTATTTGCATGTATATGTTTCGACTTTCAATGAATGTACTGTACTTGTACTTATGTTGAATAAAACATTAGACTTTTTATTGGGGTTGTGATGTCGTTATGAAACATTGGTGACAGGTTGCTAGACCATCGACCAAAGATTAAATTTACCCCTGGTCCCTTAGTCGCCATCGCCATGTACTGTGACACGCCAGGAACAACGCCAGTCAGTGTTTTTCAGTCCCAAACTATAATACATGGAATATACCACAATATATGTTAACCAAACATAGACATGAGTTTGTTTTAATTATATTGCATATTCAATTATTGTGTAATAAATATAAAATACGGCGAAACATAACATTTAGAGTAGTTATTTGAGTAGTAAGATTAATGACATAAACCTTTAGCCAATGTAACAAGTACTGTTCGAATTTTTTGACACTTGTTTAGAAACAACATTGTTCATATCACCTTATACCTTTGGCATTAGATTTTGGCGATGAACAAAAATTAATTAATTTGCAAGACGTCAAAATAAACACCGAGTAATTTAAACAGGATCTAATAAAATGTACACTGATGAAAACAAACGTGCGTAGTATGTTAATGTACGTATATAAAAGAAGAAACCTTGATTGAAGAACTCGGTGAACGCTTCATCAGGGATCTGGCTGAGCACCGCCGGGTCCAGGATGTCGTCCGGAGGCACTTGCCCCACCTCTGCTGGGATGGGAGAAAACAGTTACTAAATATTGTACTTCTTTCAAACTCTACTTTGCCATTACTGTACTAGTACAAAATAATGCTAGTACCATCACACAACCTTACGACGTAAGACATCAAATTTACGAATCAATAAGAACAAATAACATCAATATATGACATTTTTAATTCTTGCCAACATATAAAAATGACCATTTTTATTTATATGACCAACCCATTTGTTGCTAAGTCATAGTATTTTAGACTATACCTATCATTCATTATACGAATATAATGAAATGAAAATATATTTAATATTATTAGATTTCTTACCAAGTTCGTGAGAGTTGGTGGCGGATATGAACTCGGTCTCGCTCAGGGCGCCGATGCCCGTGTCTTCCGAGCTATCGTACGTAGAGGAATTGGAACACACATTCAGATCTGAAATGAAACATAAAAAATTAACAAAATTTTTCATACACACATTTTTTATTATTACTTTTTGGTATTATTATGTGAAAATATCGGTTAAAGGTACAAATCATTTGGAGGTTTGGACGGTACACCCTTACAAGTTGTAACTAATATATGTATTATACGAGTAAAGCCAAGATCTTTGTAAAACACTCACTGGGTGAACATCATTTACGTAGAATAAAAAGATGTATGGTATACGACATACCGATAACATAAGATTAACATTATGTGTACTTCAGAACTTCGACATTACATCTTTTTCTAAGAGGTAACTAAGGAACTAAATTTACATAAAAATAACTAAATCTGTCACCTTAATTCTATAGTTACACCCAAATGATTCCAAAAAGTGCCAAAATAAAATATTTTATCCACCGTAAAAGGAACAGGCATAAAATAAACAAAAACCATTTAATGTGACCATGTGAAGAGTAAAATAAAAACTATATAATGTTACCATGTGAAGTGGGAGTGGATACGCTGGTGGAGGTGCGCGCTTTGGCGGGGGGCCGGCGGCGTCGTTTAGCGCGTCGCGGCGTCGTCGGCCACACGCGCTTGCGGGCGTTCACCTTCTTCGGCTTCACCTCCTTGCTTATTTTGTCGTAGTTATCCTGAAATGTTAGAAATGACAATCAATCGCCTGTAGCAAGGTACTGCATGAAAGTTTCGTACGGCACAAAACACTATTAAACACCAGCGACCTTCTTCAGGTCATCGGTCCACAGCAAGAGGTTACACTAGTTTTGTTAAAAATATATGTTTATTAAATACTGTATTTCGATAGCAAGTGACATACATATAACATCCTACAATGTAGATTGGTATGGATGTCAATAAAGCGAAGATGTATTGGGAATACTGAGTAACTATTTTCCGCATTCCCTCTGAAGCGAGACGTGCGTAATAAAGATACTTATATATGCATATTTACATGATAGTTTATATCTTACCCGTTTCCAAGCATGCTCTGCGCAAAGGGGCGTATGCTCATTGAGGGGTAACACCGGCTGACTGCAGCGCTCTCCCCCGGCGAAGACCGCCGCACACGCCGCGTACAACTGCTGCCCAGCGGCCTTTATGATGTGGCTCGAACAGTACCCCGAACAGGGCAGCGCAGCCTCCGAACACAGCTCTTGGAGGCAGACGGAAGATTGCAAGTGTTCGTTGCCTGACCAACCGTGGTTTCTGGAATAAAATGAGATTTTAATAAATTATATTGAATATTTTTGTAAAAATTTATTTTATTTTATTTTGAAAAGTATGTAGGATAACTCAATCAAATGGCAATTTGTCGTCAATAGAAATTTATAAAACATTCGCCTAGCATTAGGATAGGAGTAAAAGACCTGATATACCTATAGTATATTTATGCAGGTAGAATACAAGATTATATTTTCTACCAATTAGATCTCAGTGACAGTGGTTCACTGTGAAAACATGGTGTACCATAATCATTGTCTATCTATAGGACCACAAGAATTATTTGTAGATGTGTATACATAATATCTGATAATATTCTTTGATGAAGACACCACTGTACCTGAGTTGCCGCCGATCTTGCGAAGTGAATACCGTGGTCATGCCACGCAGCTCTAGCAAATGGTTAACAGTGTTTTGGGGAAGACGACATGTCAAACCTTGGGTATCTAGTTGCTTCTGTAAAATAATATAATGTTAATGTACATTGTGAATCAAATTCCTGATTAGTGTTAGTATTAATTTACTTAGTTGTAAAGTTTACTGTTTTTATAAGTTAACATACATATACATTGACGTGCTTTAATCCCTTTCGGGGTGGACAGAACCACGGATATATGATATCTCCTAGGTCACTTCTTAGCTAAAAAAAACTATAATGTGATCTATATGTTTACAAGTGGCAATAGAGTCCTATATTTTAAGGTTAGATTTATAATAGATTATTTAAAGTCTGTTATTGACAACTAGTATTTAGATAAACATTGAAATATCCTGAATTGTACACCATAAAAATACAGCCCCAAACCAAATCTAAACCTAGTTGGCCATTTATACACTTAAATTTTTTAATGAACATTACATTAATTTCATTTATTGACTTGCAAATTAAGTTGACAGATGGATGTGGTAGGTGTAAGACTTATTATATGCATAGTGCCATTCACTTAACAAGGTTTATGCTCAGCAGAACATTTATCAATTTACTCTTATATTAGACCACTAACTAACACTAAGTCTCCTGCAGGAAAAGGCACAATACACAATATGATATGCGTCAGTTAGTATAACATCATGGTCATTAGACATTATCATAATAAATGAAACTATAGTTAAAACCATAACTCGAGACACTAGCTTAACAAGTGAGAAATAGATAAAGGCTTAACGGGGTTAGACAACATTAAATAGAAATAGCTATTATAGATGTTAACTTGACTTAATAATTTTATTCAGTATTTTCATGTAAAAAAGAGTATCTTCATAATATATTATATTACAATCACACAGTATCATTAAGTTTTGGTAAAGTAGTTGCTGTCTTTCAAAAATATGTACATATATGAACTGGTGTAAAATTGAGATTGGTCATATTATTTTTTAGGCACTATAACGCAAAGTTTTTTTATTATACAATAATTAAATATCTGTATGAAACATTGTAGTCACACTTATAGTCTCATACTTTAATGTATGGTGTACAGCAAGGATAATGTGACAAAGTAGATATTCAGTAGCTCTACTTACTCTAAATCATTCTAAACAAATAATTTCATCAACATTAACATAACAATTACAAAGTATTACCTTAATAGCAGAAGCCAGTTGCTTATGTTTACTCAGATTACTAGCGTGTCCTAGCAACTGGGACGCTCTTGCCACCTGCCGTCTAAGCGCTGCCCGTCTCAAGGCTAGGCGAGTCCCACGAGATTCCGCTGCAATTTCCTCAACACAACCTATTCCTTTTCCTGTAAAGGTTAATTGATGTCAGAAAATAATATATATGTTACTACTATGACAACACTTGATTTTCAAATGAGATTACAATTTATATATAAATGTGACTACACAAAAAAAAAAACTGTAATAAATGGATATTTATTTATCTAGTCAGTGCATCAATGATTAATTTTGTATGTGTAAATGAATTGATTTCAATAATTTTAGTTTCAAATCATGTGATTTATAAATTATAATGGAGCAATTCTATGGGCATTTATTTATTAAGACATCCAAAATTATTTATTAAGAAGTTCAAGAACTTTTTTTTTTATTATTTTTTATTTCTTTTAGCTAACACCATTCTATGGATTCCTACATACCCAAATTTGATGGCAAATCCTCCTCTTCACTCCCACTGCTTTCCAATTTATACGATATTGTTTTCTTGCCAGTCAGTGGTTCACATTCAAACAACTCTTCGCCAGGTGCATGCCATGTACCTTGGCGTACAGGCGTAGCACGTAACGTTATCCGTTGCAGGGCCTCATGCTGGATTGGTCCCCTACCTCTGCTGCGATTCCTCAACGATAATGTGGATGGAGTTTGTTTTGCTATAATAAAAGAGTTCAGTCAGTTGCTTATCGAAACAACTATCAATATACTATGTGGCTGAATATAAAATTTGTTTTTAGAAAAGCTAAACAAACAAACAATTTCACATTCTATAAAGCCATGAGGTTAACGTCAGAAGTTTGTATGTTTATCTGTCCATTCCAGATGTGATAGTTCTACACCTCAAACCCTCGTATTAACGAGATTGTAAGTAGTCAGTGTAACAGGTAGTTAGACATGTCACCATTTATATGATAAATTATCTCTGCAAGATCTAAGTCGACAATGATTCTATTATCAAACAGATTGAGACTCAAACTTATTAATATTTATTTCTATATCACAAATATCATACTTTTATTCTTTAATCTTTATTTATTATTTAAAGGAGAAGAAAAATAACAAACCTTACCCTTTTACAGAGCCTATTTCACTTCAAACTCATCTACTTTAGTTAACATCCCTCATTCTTAGAATAAATAAGGTGACTTTGCAAAGTACATATATACTAGAAAAGTTAATAACTTACCCGTTGCTGTCTTCTTGGCTAATGATTGGAGGTGTTTCCCCGAGGGCACTGGAGGTGGGGGCAAGGCTGGGTTTGCATCCGCTTTCTCTGTTTTCACTACCAAATTGTCTGTTTTATGCAAAACTTGTTCCCTTTTGAACACATCCAGAAATGTTTCACTATGTGCTTGGATTCCATGCTTTGAGGTACTTGTGTTACTGTCATTGTTCTTATTTACTAATGCCGGTGCATTGATCAATTTGGTGGGACTTTTCACGACATTGGGTTTTACCAAACATTCTTCAGTGTTTATTACTGAATCTCCGATATTTAGCATTGGTTCTGAAATGGAATGCTTAGAAATTTCACAGTGACCATTAGGGATGATTTCTTCCTTGATCTCTTCTTTGATGGCTCCATTAGCTATCATAGTGTCGCCAATGAGATCATCTCCAAATGAATTGTCAAAGGTTTTAGTATTACAATCACCATTGTCAGAGAAAATGTTCTCTTCAGTGTGGCTCACAGTTATCTCTCCAGCTATGACATCACAATCATTGAAGGTATACAACTCATTGGGATCAATTTTGAATTTGCTTAGGAAGTAATTATCATTAATTTGTTGAATATAACTTGGTTCATCATTAGAAGTATCACTGATGAATGTATTTAAATCATTATTCACTGTTGGACCTCTTTCCACTTCCATTTTATATTGGGTTGCGCAGCTCCCCTCTGATATATTCTGCGACAAACCATTGAACCTACAAAATTGAAAAAACATTAGGTTTCTTTCCTTTATGTGCGATATTTATATCACTAATCTATTGATCACACTTACCCTAAACTGTCTGGGGTGCTCAAGAATGACATGTTTAGATTACCATATTGTTCAGAATAAGCAATCAGGTATAGTCATTGTAATTTGGTTACTGTATTATAATTTATCTGTAAAATCAAATAATTATTGAAGGGCCACATAGAAAGAACATGAAATTGAATAGGAATCGTAGTTAATAAGAATAATAAGTACTTCTCGTAGATATAAACAGTCTTATTCAGAACAGCATAATTTCAGCTGTATAACCTGACATCTGTCAAAAGCATAATTACGAGGAAATACAATGGTATTTATACAATAATTTAGCACAGTGCTGCAGAGAAAATACATTATTTCTGCTGAGAATTGATCTTACACATAGACCGTAAATATAAACATTATAAAAACAACAGATAAAGCCTGGAAAGTCCAAAATTATCTACCTGTGTTGAACAGTCAAAATATCCGAAATTTTGCAATAATCTTCAACCAAACAAAACATACAGAATAAAGGGACAAAAAGACACTGTGTATTAACCGATTTAGATATTAATTTACTAATTATAATCACAAAACAATTCGTAAAAAACACTCCTAACTTAATAACACCAATATGACAGGAAACTGTTTGACATTCTTGACATTAACACAACTTCAAGCGACTTCAATTATCGCTTACAGTCGAGTTTCGATATAATTTTTATGAATAATCCAATATCAATGGATGAGCTCAGTATCATCACAGCTTTAGCCTGAAGGTCCTCAGCCTCTCACTCAACTGCCAGGCAAAGAAATCTTGTTTAACTCCAAGTTTTCCAAAACTTGTTTGGTAATTACCGGTAATAGTACCGGCTGTGGTACCGGTATAGAACATCATACAGTTTCTCTGCTAATCAATTGAAATAATACCGCTAATACTTGTAGTCTATAATATGTGATAAGTTTGACCTTAAATATAAAAAAATTAAGTAAGGGTAAAAAAGAAAAGAAGTTACGTATAGGACTTAAACAAGATAAAATATATAGAGATCGCCCCACATAAATTGGCAGTAGCCAAACTTGGAACTAAATTTGACGTTTCCACCATTGCGTGTTATTTTGTATGAAAGGTAAATTTAATATTACCAGCGTTGTGTTTTTTGCTCACTCTTTGTAATTTTTATGTTTGTTAAGGGTGATTATAATAATTTGAATTCCGGAGTTTCTTGTTAGTTCTTCTCCAAGCTAGGGTCTCCGCTGATCTAACCTCGGTAAAAAATATGTAAAGACAATGCTCAGTATAACAACAATAAAGATTATTATTTTTATAATTAACAAACATGAAGATTACAAAACTTTTGCATTATGTCAGCAGACACTTTTCGATATGCATGACCGACCGGTGCGTCTGATTATGATAGAGAGTATGAATGAAGCTTTATATTATATTGATTAGATAATAGTGTACAATTATAATGAGCATATCAAGTACATTGCAGAGGATATAATAAAACACATAATATTATATGTAGAAATCTATTACAATTGTAAATATATTTTATGTAAAGAATATAATTTTGTTTATGTTCAAGTATGTAGCTTATTTTTCTGAATAAAGACAATCAAATTACCACTCGGTGAGTAAGCAGAATAAAAATGTCTAGTCATTTATTGTACTAGTCATCACTAGTATTTGTTTCTGCTCTCTGAAGGATGATGTTAACGATTATTGTCATTGCAGTATATGTTTATATCCATATCCCGCCTTTACTGTACACATGTATGTATTTAAATACTATACTACTGTACACAACAATACAATTTCCATTTACTGCAGTAGCCAGAATCTACAATACAACGTCAAAGGTTTAACATAATGATGGATGGATTATGTTAAACAATATTATGTATATGAAAAAATAATTAAAACATTGCAGATATTTTGTTTATAACTTCGGAAACAAACCGATGTGTTAAATAATGTGTTATGTATCACAACCTCATCGATATAGATTATACCAGTAGGGGTAGTCAGAGTTTCTAGTCTCTTTCTCCGTCATTTAAAACAAAACTTTTCTGTTTTTATGCAATATATTAAAATTGACACGTTGTCACGAATATTCCATATTACTATCACAACCTCGTTACAAATGCTAGAAGTGACCAAGGAGATATTGTCTCGGATATTATGTTCATCCCAAAAGGGATTAGGGACGTGAATTAATGTATGTGCATGTTATATCCCCAAAGAGTAATAAATTATATTATTTAGTGAATGGAGTTGCTTAATTTTCAAACTTCGCGCGCAATCACCTGAAATCGAAATGAAAACCCCAGTTGTGAAGCGTTGTTATGAATCCAATATGGCGTAGTCTGATGTTGCACTGTTTTGAAAAGGTATGTCAGTTCGAATATTTTGAGTTTTAGCATTGAAAATAAAGTGCTTTGAAAGAGTTTGTGCAAAATAATTTATGTAACGTGTTTTAAAATATGTTGTGTGTTTTATTGTGTAAATTAGTCACTCTATGAATTTGTTTTGGTTTTTATTCAAGAGTGAGAATTTTCGTGACTTGTGTTATTAGATTTTGGAATACTTTCCTGATATATTACCTTAATTTTACAAGATTATTAACGCATTAATAGATGCCGGCTTCAATCCACATTAAACTATAACAGATTTGGTATGGTACGATGCATAAATTTTAATTACATTGCCCAAAAATAATTGTTGTTACATACGTTTATATTGATATTATTGTAGTTATTTTCCAGAATTCATGCTAATACACAAATGGGAGAGAAATAATTTAACAAGAAGGTGCTTCAGGACAGCGCCTACAAAGACCCAAACTTCGTATCTAACCGTGTGATTACAATGACGGACACAAGACGAAGAGTTAAATTGTATGCTCTGAACGCAGACCGGCAATGGGACGACCGAGGTACAGGTCATGTGTCTTCATGCTATGTGGAAAGGTTAAAAGGTACCTCGCTTTTAGTGAGGGCTGAATCTGACGGATCTCTTCTCTTAGAGAGCAAAATTCAGCCTGATACTGCATATCAGAAACAACAAGACACTCTTATTGTATGGTCAGAAGGTGACAATTTTGACTTGGCTCTAAGTTTCCAAGAAAAAGCTGGATGTGATGAAATTTGGGAAAAGATATGCCAGGTAAATGAATTATTATTGATTTATCTAATAAGAAAATTATCAATATGCAGGCAGTTTGTTTTAATCGAAAGAGAAAGATAATGTTCAGTGATTATTATTGCTTCCTATTTGTATAATGGAAATTTACATAACTAATATTAAAATCATTTACTTTTTTTATTATTTTTGTCTGTTGTACAAGCTAATTATTGAAGTTTCATTTATAGTTATAACAGATATTTTACATGCATTGTAGATCCTATTTCTTATTTTATTGTATTGTAAAGTATGCTTAACTGTTTGTAGGTTCAAGGAAAAGATCCTTCAGTAGAGATCACTCAAGAGATAGTAGAAGAATCAGAGGATGAGAGATTTGATGACATGTCTGATAGTGTACAACCAGTAGAATTACCTGCATGTGAGATGGGACGCTTAGAAGATATCAGTGAATTAGTTAATAGCTGTTTGGTTTCACCAGCCAGAAAGGACAAGTTGACTACTGCTTTGGAAAGCAATCACTATATAAAGAAATTATTAAATCTTTTCCGCATGTGTGAAGATGTGGAAAACCTAGAAGGATTGCACCACCTTTATGAAATATTCAAAAGCATATTCCTTCTAAATAAGAACACATTACTTGATATCATGTTTGCTGAAGACACTATATTTGACGTTGTTGGTTGTTTGGAATATGATCCTAGTTTACCACAGCCAAAAAAGCATAGAGAGTATCTTAAAGAATTAGCAAAATTTCGTGAGGCCATTCCTATTAAGAATAAGGAACTACTGTCCAAAATACATCAAACATATAGAGTTCAATATATTCAAGACATTGTGCTGCCCACTCCAACGGTATTTGAAGATAATTTAGTGAGCACTTTGTCAAGTTTCATATTTTTCAATAAGGTAGAGATTGTAAAGCTTATTGAGGAAGACGAAAAGCTTTTAACAGATCTATTTAAGTTACTCATGGATGATAAGACTCCAGATGCCAAACGGAGAGATTCAGTGTTGTTTTTAAAAGAATTTTGTAACTTTTCACAAAATCTACAGCCGCAAGATAAAGATGCATTTTACAAAACTCTTGTGTCATTAGGTATTCTTCCAGCGTTGGAAATCACTCTTGGGATAGATGACCAAAAGACTAAAACAGCTTCAATAGATATATTGACCTACATTGTAGAGTTTTCACCATCTGTTGTGAGGGATTACACTCTCCAGCAGGCTAACAATACTGAAGAGGTATGTATATAAGAACCTTTAATGACATACTGTAGCAGGATTCAACATCGCAATGTATTAATTTTTGTTTTGAACTTTCCAGGAGCATATGTTACTCAACATTGTGATAGAACAAATGTTAAAAGACCGGGATCCGGAACTGGGTGGTGCAGTCCAGCTAATGGGTGTTCTGCGTATTCTACTTGATCCAGAAAGCATGTTGGCTTCAGTTAATAAAAGTGAAAAGGCAGACTTCCTAAACTTTTTTTATAAACATAGTATACAAACTCTTATTGGTGAGTAAAATTTTGTTAGTGTTTGGTTTAAATTAATAGTTATGCATAATTTATCTGCTCCCTCTATCTATTAGTGATGTTAAAAAAGTTTTTAGTTTTATTGATATCTTTGAAGATTTGTATATAGTTTTTATCAAGTATGCACAAA
This sequence comes from Leucoptera coffeella, assembly GCA_030578115.1. Taxonomy (NCBI): domain Eukaryota; kingdom Metazoa; phylum Arthropoda; class Insecta; order Lepidoptera; family Lyonetiidae; genus Leucoptera; species Leucoptera coffeella. The sequence continues at coordinate 58,142 of JAMBLF010000321.1, read as the reverse complement.
AATAGGGTTATATTACAAAGAGGATATAGATTCCACTATGTATGATTGTAAAGTTATATATAGATGTCAGTGAGGCAAAACTAGTTGGTAGTTGGAATTAGCATTATAGAAAGGATTGATGTCTGAATCTCACCCAATCACTTCTAAAACATAATATTGCTACAGTAAACTGTTGGTGGGTATAGAGTAGTATAGGGTAGTATGGTATAGAGATTGTAATAGTATTATGACAAATTATATAATAGTAAAAATATAAATTTGCAGTGTTGGGTTCTGGTATATGTAGAATACTTTAACCAATTCCACACTACTGGTGATGTTGTAGAACGTACCTAAATGATAATGAGTGAATGGCTACGCTAATGGGTGCTGGGCTAGCAACTAACCGTAACAGTGTTAACAGACCACATACGACATGTCATTGTGTCATGTTTGTGAGGTATTCTCCACCCCTCTGGGAAACGGACGTGTATGTGTGTTAAATATGTATTTTTAAATAATATATTCTGTTTCTATTTTCAGCTCCCCTTCTTGAAAACACCATAGGTGAAAAGCCCTTGAAAGAAGATTACCACACAGTACAGTTGCTTGGCTTGGTCTTGGAGCTGCTATCCTTCTGTGTTGAGCATCACAGTTATCACATAAAGACTTGTATTTTAAATAAGGTAAATATCCCTCTCCTTTTTTCCTTATATACATACCCATATTTTTTAACAAATAAATATTGTATATTGTCTCACAACTGGAACTTATTTTTCTTTCTCATAGTTAGACACGTAGTAGCATGATATAACTATAGTTACTGATGTTAGCCTCACCATCATCATTCATGTAGTTGTCATGTACATTAAATACATATTGAAAATTATTCCTTTTTAAAATAATAAATTTATATTTTCAGGATCTACTTCGCCGCATATTGGTGCTAATGAGGTCGAGTCACACGTTCTTAGTTCTTGGAGCCCTCAGGTTTATGCGGAAGATAATCGCTTTGAAAGATGAATATTACAATAGATACATTATTAAGGGGAATCTCTTTGCGCCTGTCGTGGACGCATTTCTAAGAAACAATGGCAGGTGAGTGATCATTAGTAATATCAATAATATAATAAATAATAAACCCCTAAGGACCCATAGGACCCAACTTATGAAACTTTCATAAAAAAAGTTTTTGACATAGCATATAAACTCCTTGGTTTATTACATTGCAATTATTGCCAAAAAACAATGTCTTTTTCCTAATTGCTCTCTGTAGAAAAAGTGACAATATGCTGCCAATGCTTTGTTGATTTGTAGGTCTTATACATCTGTCTATCCCCTTTTAGCTGGATAAACGAGAGGAAATATCTACACTTTCCATTATTATTATTATACAAAGGTTACATAGGGTGACAATAGCAAGTTGCTAACCTATCGCTCAATAATTCATTTACCAATTAGCATGATATGTCTAAATCATTCATTGATTCACATCATATGTCCATTAATTTCGGATCAATTAAAAAACTAGTAAATAAATGATTTAACAAATGGTGTAATTTTGTTTCAGATACAATTTGCTAGATTCAGCTATACTGGAATTGTTTGAGTTTATAAAATTGGAAGACATAAAATCATTATGTTCACATGTCGTAGAGAACTATGGTAAAATATTAGAAGATGTTGAATACGTTCAAACTTTCAAAGCTTTGAAAAATATATATGATCAACATCAGGATAAACTGAAAGACCGCGGTAAGGATTTAGTTTTGTTATTTGTTTGTTAATGAGTCGTGTAATAGTATATCAAAAATATCAACACAAACACTTTTACGACCATTGATCTCTCCATAAAGATAAGATCGGAGGTCAGAGTAGTCAGCTGAGAGTCTCGAATCCACCTGTTGACCGAATAGTCAGTACTCAATGTGACAGGTTTACAAGCGCTGACTATTACTTGTTCCGTGTAATTTATAGGTTTTCTTACGATGTTTTCCTTACGGCAGTGTCGCTAATCGCAAATGTATTTTATTGTTCAATTGCATTGGTACATACTTAGGGGTTGGAACCGCGCACTCACTTATACACAAGAAAATCCCCAATAACTGTGCTTTACCGAATTAATCAGAGATTATAATATTCGTCATTAATTTTACATTAACTACATTCGACATTACTTAATATGATTTTCTATTTAGTTTCATCATCATGTATTGATAATAAATGTATTTAATAATTCCATTTGTGATTAATAACTAGCGGGACTTATCGCTTATGTTTTCATATAATAAAGTTACCTTTATTAACCCGACGTTTCGGCTACGTTGCAGCAGCCATGGTCACGGGCAGACTGAACAATAATGAACATACGCGATAAGTCCCGCTAGTTATTAATCATGAGTATAAATCGCGAATCTCTTAACACTATAATTCCATTTGTGTTGGCAGTAAGTGGGAGTGTAAATGAAGCGGTGGTGCCCTCTCTGCTGCGAGCGCGGTACCGCCGGGAGCCCAGGGCGCCCGACGAGGAGGAAGAGATGTGGTTCAACGACGACGACGAACTGGACGACGAGCCCCCCCTCGAGACGCCTCCGCACCAGCACCCGCTGCAGCATCATGCGTTAGACGCCATTAGTAAGTCCCATGCATAAGCCTATTTACTTGTATATATTTGTAACATCCTGTGCTAGTCTGAAATGTATCCACTGGGGTGGCATGTCTAAATGGACAAATAAAGAATAAGGAAGTAGAGGTCAATCAAGTTTATTGGGCAATCTGTTTGCAACCTGTCACCAATGTTAAATATACCAATAATTATGCTAATATTGACACAAGAGAGCGCCATTTTTCTTGATGCTGGCAAATCAATTTCGTGTTATTGTATTTCATTGACCTTATAGTTAATTGAGTATTTAAGGTCAAAATGCATAAATTCACTTAGTGTATTTATATATTCAACACAAAAACTAAAGAATCCTCTTAATTTTCAGGTAAAATAGTTGATAAGAAAGTATGTTCGAGTTCCGAGGCGGTGAATGGGCCGAGCAGAGTTCTCCTGTCGCCGAGCAGCGGCAGCAAAAGTCCCCATCCTGACGTTCAGGTATCCACGCCCACATTACTCAATAAGGTAAAAGCTAGTTTCTTACAGACAGGACAATATGGCAGCTTGGCAGGCTCATCATCATAACTGGAGACTATGTATATCTAACACCACCAAAAACTGGCATTAGAACGAAGGAAATCTATGTTTATTATTATTATATTACATAAGAAAAATGTTCCCATTTCGTAAAAAAAAAACCTAATAGTATGTCTTTTGCGATATTATAGATTTCCTTTCTTTCTATCAGTTGTGGATTTAACTGTTTAGTATATGAATACGGACATATGGGATATGGTAAACGTAAATGGAAATTGCTATAATATTGAAGTTTTAAGAAGATATTTATATTAACAAGCATGTGTTCAGCTAAAGTAGTGATATTTGCATGATATCCTCATTGAAACCATTATTTTTTGCTTCATCACCTCTGCATATAACTGAAAATTCTCATTATATACAGCATTTAACTAATTTAGCTGCTTTCAAGTATCAATTTCATTGTATTATTGATGTTATTCATTGCTGTCTCTTGTCTGTATCTGTATGAGCATGTGCTATTATAAACCATTCTTTCAGTCTAAGTAAATGATGTATATGATATAGTTGTCTGAATAAATAATCAGTATCAAAGAGAACCACCTAACACATTTTGTTTAGATCTAGAGTCGTAATGGGCTCATACATCACATATTCAAATAGGTTCTTCTGACTATCTGATATAATCCTACATAAAATACTGTTCTTCTAAATATTGTAAATAATTTATTAGGATAGAAATTACCACTGTTTTTGTGGTCTTGTTAATTTTGAATAGTGTTTCTGGGATTTTTGTTATGCTCAGTTTAAATATCTAAATAAACTAATTTTAATTGATGAAAATAACTAAAATTCTTTCACATGCTTATGAAATGGTGTTGGCATGCTGTATTATAACAATTTATTATATGCTTGTATTTTGCTTCTGCTGAAAGATATGTTTACATAGTAATGAATTGAATACATATTGTTAGTTGACGATTCAGTCTATTGCAGTTTATTTCCTTAATTTAATTACTTGTTGTAGTTAAATAGTTCTCTTTGTCTAGAGTCTCTTGTGCAGTTTGAAGAAAATCACCAAGAAATATCTTCAAACATATAATATATGTAAATAATGTTGTATACATCAATAAAGAACTTCAATTGCTTAATTATTCTCGAAGATATTACCTTACCATTCTTACAAGAGATTAATTGTAGTCCAGTAACCTAGTCATTGCCCATCCATGTTCAAGTATAATTCAAAGATTGTTTGTTGCATTGTAGGGCTTGGTGGACTACGACGGTGACTCTGACGAGGAGGAGGAGAGCGGCGGCGCCAGCGCGGCCCCCGCCACCACGGAAGAGAGAGACGCCAAGAGGCCCCGACTGGCGTAATCCCCCCGCACTGGTATGGCTTAGCAGTCTCGCAGAACAGCACATAGTTCAGGCCCATTTCCTGTGCTACACAACGTGTGTCGTATGAGGCGGAATAAGCAGTAATTTTGTATAATACTTGGCAAATTTGAATACATTATGTATATAGCGCAATGAATTAAATCAACATGGAACGTGGAGATTCGTGTTTGTCGGTGCGCTCTATGTTAAGTGCATTGGGTGGAACGGAGCGGTTTCTAGGTGATAGGAATAACAGTTCAGTTCACGTCAATGTATGGTTATATGTGATTGTGTACAGTCTTATGATTCAAACAAAGTTGCGTTAAATGAATTCTAGATTCGTATGTGATGGTAGCTAAGGCTACGTTTGTATGTGGGTAGCTTTAACCCCTTTTAGTGTATCTAAATGTTAAATTGTATTACAAAATATTGATTCGTAATTGTCGTTTAATTTATTGAAAAGTAGCTATTATGTAGAATGCATGTGGATTCGCGTCGTCTTGTATTTGTTATGGTGCTATGTTAATTTTATGAGTGACCGTAAATTAGCCATATTATTATTAAAACATCTAAATTATTTTCTTAAAATCCATTGTTTTATTTATTTAAAAAAATCAAATTAATACAAATCTCAATAAACAATACTAGAACCATGAGTAAAAATAAAATACTAATGAGTAGATCTGTTTAGTCACAGTATTATTTTCATAGCACCTTAACGTTTTCTTCAATGCAGACTGCAACGAATACAATCATGCGCAATAACTTTAAGGGTTAGCACAAACACAATCGGAACTTTTTTATGAAATTATTCTAATAAAGGACCAAACTATGTTTTGTCCCTTTGTACTCGGCCTTCAGGCCTGTGCGCTTTGTACGACGATCCTATTAAAATTGGAAATGCTTATTCAAGAAATTTATAATGTTTATACAACTATCCCTGGTGAAATTCAAACGTAATATTTTGAACAAATTTATTGTATTGGTGGAAAAGTATTTCGCTCAATTTGCTACTAATCTAATCAATACACAACTTTTATTACTTTGATCCACAGCCATAATTATCTATGGCTATCTTCTATATGTTCTCTGAGCATCCAAAATAATGTTTAAACAATGCAAAGCATAAAGAAATCCAGAAAGATAGCCTGTGACACAGTGCTAAGTCCAAAGAGTTTCTTCCATCTTTTAAGCAGTAAAAGTTAACACTACTACTTCTTTAGCCATTTGTTTGTGAAACAATTTTTATAGGTGTGAGAGCATATTAAAAAAATAGCACCACAATTGGGTAGGCCTTGTTATAAGTATAGGAGAAATAAGTTTGATAAATTTTAACAGTTCCTGATCCGTTTTGCTTTTGAGTATACCTGCATTAGACATCAACTGATGTGGGATTCTATAATCTTTATTATATTTTTGAACAATGTGTACATAGTAAACAGATTTAAGTTACGGTCTTATTTCAGAACCACATTATTTTGTTACAGTTTGATTTACTTTAAGATACATAAAATGATTTTCTGATAATATTAAATATAAAACGGGTTTACCTGTTTTCGGAGATAAAACAAGTTTGTTTTCTAGCTCAGGGACTATTTTTGATAAAATTTATGAATGTCATGATTATGAGCAAACCTTAATTTCATAGTTTCACAAGGGTTCACTCATACATATCGATACGTTAATGATGGCTAACCGCCTTACGTTAGATATAGTTTCAACAAAGTATTTTGCTTTTAATCTGTTCATCAGATTAGAAGAAACAACTTAATACTGTGTAAACAATATTCGTAAAACCAACTAAATTTAGATGTTTGTTGGTAGTTTTTGATACTATTCAGAGCTACGATTTTGTAAATTTTTAATACCCCTACCCTGAGTATGGGTGAAACTAAACTAGCCGAGAAAATATTCTCATTACTTCCAGAAACTAATGTCACAAGAAATTTAAGAAATACATTTTCGATCTCGTTCTATATTCTTGATAATAAATTAAGTTATTTCACCAATTAATCAGGCTAGATAGTAAATTTCGTAAAAGCTAGATTGGTTGGTTGATTGACACTGAGTAATATTTGACTTCATGCAACATTTTCTTTTTTTATAGCTTAAATGCTGCAGCAAACTCAGGTTTTCGAATATATTTTTTTACACCAGTGATAGATGTAACTATTTCATACTATTTTTAAATGATATAATTATATAACCTTCAGAAATTTGTAAATACATAGAGAACACTCTTCCCTTATATATAATATTTCAAGTATTGCTAATTTTCTTGTGAATAGGGATGTTGACTAATATCGGGTGCACAAATACTCTTAAGTAGTCCGGAATTAATGCAATGCTTATACGATTTTATCTTTACGTCTTGAAAAACTTGTTTCCTTACAGTTTCTAATGTCTCTCAAAACCATCAATACGTGGTACCGTGATCAGTATGACGTCACATGTTCTAAAAACATGGAAAATGGGCTGTAAACTAAGCCTAAGCGAGGTTTTTGAATATGTCACGGCATGCGCTCTGATAATTCCCGATTGTCACGAGAATGCATTACATCATTATAGTAAACTCAAATACTAATACATTTTCAGTCATTATATCATAGAAACTACCATTTAACATTACATCTCTTTTAGTCAACATCTCTATTCTGCCGTAGAATAGTGCCGGCAATTATACCATGATGCTTAATTGGGCAATGGTGTACCAGACAACGTAATCTGCAGAAACTGGATCAATAGTGATAGACTATTTGAGAGTCTATTCTCCAAATCCGGTCAGGGTTGTCTAGTGCATCGTTGTGTCGTGTTGTAGTACAAACATTTTAATTCCCATTCACTAAAGCTGCTAACTGAACTGCCGTCAACAAATATATGTAGACTATTCCCTATCAACTCGTAGGCTATTTGCTTGTTAAAACATAACCATTAAAGTTATTTTATTCCGTTACACATTTCAATTACAGTTTCCATAGCTTGCTTTGTCCGTTTTGCATCCTCTTTCAATTGTCATGGCACTTTAGTTTTAACATTTTAAGGTTGCAATGCATTGAAACATTAACTTTATTTTCAAATAACATCTGGGTAAAATTACTTTGGGTTCAGATAAATAAGCATACAGTTTCAGACTTACTTTTATTGGGTTTTAAATTGCTAAATAACAATTCGAATACAATGTACAAGGACTTGCGAGATGAAATCCACATCATACGCCAATGTAAATACCAACTTCTTTTCTATGTTACTTTTTCTGTAAAAACCAGAACTGTCAATTATATAACACTCCATAGTAGAACCGCATCTAAGAGGTGTAGTCCGGCCGAAGTATTTTCAGTTGACAATAGTTATTGTGCATCTTTTAACCTTGTGTAAAATAATTGATTAGATGTAAAATAATTAAGGGACGCTCTCATATGACTGGGTTATATATAACTGAAAATAGAATGTGCTGTCGTCATTGTAGATATTCTTTAATCAGTCTGGTTAATAGTTCGGTCGGTCTTGAACTTAGTGTAATCCTGTCTGTAGTTTGAAGACCATAACTTATACACGAGAAATGTACCTATTGGCAAGATATGTAAAATAAATAAGCTTATTATTGCTATTATTATGATGTCACTAGTTAAGTAAGCAATATAAAATAAGATGAAAATATGAAAAACCTTTTTTATTTTAATTATTAAAGTTCCTATTATTAAATAAGATTATACACGAAAAATAATCACGATTGCTATTGTAAACAAAAGGCAAAATCTTAATAATATTAAGTAACATGTTGCCTTTCAACGTATACCTTTAGACCATAAGGAAGGTAGCAAGTGACATTCTTCTAAGTTTCACACCAGAGCCAAATGTTCAGATATGAAGACTAAAATAATAAAGAGGAAATGTAACTTGTAGCAAAAGTCAATCAAAATAGCGCATACTATAATCAAGCGACGATCCTTACTTTACAGTGACGTCAGCAAAGATGGCTTTTAAAACCTGAATGACGTTTTATGTACTGTCAACGACTTCATTTCGAAGCTGTGATGCCAATGCACGCCGTAATTGCATCGCGTCTGGTGGCGGCGTCGGTGCTTTGCCGGCCATGGCAGCTGCGGCCGCGCGGGCTGACTTCGGCCTCGTGTTCTTTGCGGGACCTTCACCGCCTGCAACATTTAAGTCCTTTAAAATTGAGTTACGCAAGTTGCGTTGCAAGGAGTTGTATGCAATTATTTTGAATGGAGATTTAATAGATATGATAAGGGCACTGCCGTTTCTGTCAGATAACGTATTTGAGTATGTAGCTGCAGTCTTTTCATTTAAGTTCGTTCGAGAGATGATAGGTTATGCAAATAAATGAATGGACATGTTTTATTGCATTAGCATTTTATTATCTGTGCATTAGCTACATTTTTGGATCTTAGAGGTGAATTTGATTTCGACAGTGTATACATACCTCCTTGATTGTCTTTATCAACAGAATCTAATTTCTTTTCGCGCACTTGCTTTTTCAGAGCCAGGAGCTTATCTCTTTGCTGTTTTAAATATTCTTGCCTTGCTCGGACGTCCTCTTCACTAAACTATAAATAACATGAAAAAATACAATTACAGCTTAGTAGGTATAACTTATCGGGGTTTAACGAAAATGGGTATGTCCCGTGTGGCGACAAATAATAACAGTGTAAATAATAACGTGTTTACTCCCCCCGCCAGAAGAACTTCTGAATTTTACCATATTATATAGAAATTAGAATAATACGTTGACCTTTAGGCAAGGTTCTTATCTTTTAGATGTTTATATATTACTTATATACTATTTCATCCCATTTGTGCAGATGGAACCCACCTGAGGTTTTTTCGTTGTTGCTGTTGAGGTAGATACAGGCATTTTCTGTTGAGCTTGTGGTGCAGGTTTTGGTGCTGTAGACTCTTCTTGTTTTAAGATATCGGTAACCAGCTCGACGTCATCCTTGAATGACACTTTGCTCCTTTCTTTACCTTTTTTCTCGAAGCTTTCGAGTTTGGTTAGCAGAGTTTCTTTCTCAGCTTTTAGTTCTTGCGGTGGTATTTCGATATCATCGCTGTCTTGACTTAACTGTAATCTTTTATATTTTACATCAAGTCTTAAGCTTTTTTCTAGATTATTAAAAAAATATGGTTGACGTGAACAGAGAGCTGCTGAAGTCGTGTAATTAAAAAAACATGCTTTATTCCTGATGCCTGTACAAGTGGAGTAGGAGTACGCAAGTGCAATGTAATAAAATACTGTTGATGAGTAACATTAGAATCATTTACCACCGTTGCTTACTGACTACGTAATGTATATCGAAAAATAATTTTTGATTTGAAAAAGAAAAAGGGAAGGGTGCCCTATGCCGTTTGAACTATATTTAGACAACAAAATAAGGGGAGGGGTAGATTTGGCAGATTCATACATGGTTTTATGTAATTAATGAAATTATTAAAAATATTATCAAACGTACTTTTTTAACTCCGAAAGAACTTCTGTCCCAGAGTCATCGGTCTCGTTTATCAATTGATGCAACTCCAGCCGTTCCACCTCCATCGAGAAAAGGTCTGGGAGACTCCCAAGTTGGTTTTCAATTAATTCTAAAGCCTGCACAAAAAATATAGAGCTTTATAATAGCATAGCAGACTTGAAGAATTTGGTTATTTATTTATCTTTACACTCTGAATGTTAAAGTTAATCGATAACTTATTTATAAACTTAAACTAACATTACAAATCTATTTCAATACACATTGACAAATTAAACATTGTAAGGTAAAAACGTACTTGCAACTGTAACTCGACGTTCTTGTGAGTCATCATCTTTACAAAGATATTGTAATCGTTTGCGGCCCAAATCTGCTCAAAGAGTCTTCTGTGAAATTGCGCTGGCAAACCAGCTATGTTTTGAGCTGAGAGGCGACAAGCTGCCTCGAATTGTTCCGGCGTTATTCCAATGTCATCCATGAAGGAACTCAACATCACGTCTACCTGCATAAGAAAGGTTTGGTAAGATTGATTAGAGCCTACAGATACATTAAAATTAGTTATATAGAGAAATCAAAGTAATTAATGCATGAAGATTTTTATCATAGTTCCAAACCCAAACTGCGACCCAGGATTAAATGTATTTTTTAAACTGTAATGTACTTATACATTTGTAATTTAACTAAATATACGTAAGAGTTATTACCAAATTCTTATATTCTTCATGAATGGTTTTATATTCTTCTCTTTCGTATATTTCACCTTCCTCTGTGGGCTCGAAAGCTGAAAGTAATAGATAGGTAATTTGAAGAGCTGAAAGGGGATTGCAATCTTGATTTGCATCAAAATGTAAGTTGTATAAAATAAACTTTAGTAGAAACTCGAATAACGGAATTTCATTTTTCAATCTCGATGTCTCGCTAATTAGACTTGTCTGGTGCGGGACAATCAGCTAACTTCGTATAAAGCAGTTTACATTCATTCAGTTTGAACCTATTAAGCTGTTTGAAATATGTTTTATTGTGATGATGGACTATTCTAAAAAAAATATTAGTTTACATTTACAATTATTTTGATATACATTCTCTTGCAATTTACGTCGCCATATTATTTACATTATTAGATAAATAGAAAACATAAATTATATTCTTACTCAGAGACTTCTCTTCAATAAATGTTTGCAACGGTATATTCCACACTGGCCCATGAAGGAAGCCAACGAGGGAGTCAAACACCCACGAACTACTGTCAGGGTGATCCATCTCCGAACTCTGTAGCTATCTAATATTCTACTGGATAAAACAATACATATATTTATTTTTTCCTAAGTAAGCTGAGCAAGTGGATCGTAATTCCGACTAAGCGTCATTGTAGGGGCAATGTTTCCATTTCTGTTACCTAGGAGACCATTGATCAAAATACATAGAGATCGCGCCACATACGGTGGCAGTTGGAGGCGTCGCCACAGTCGCGTAATTCAGTGTTACCAGTAAACACGCCAAAACTAGCACTCACTGTGCCATACGGCTCGAAACATTATAGGTTTCATTTGTAACGATCTTTGGTTGCAGAGCTATAAACTCAAATAAAACAAATTAATATATCAAAGTCAAAATATGTTTATTATACTATTTCAAACATGATTAATAATTAACGGGACTTATCCTTCTTATTATATATTACATATATTATGTGTTCCTTCACTCTGTCCGCAATAGACCGTTTAGTCTGTTCGACATAGGATTTCCCACAGCTGCAATCAATCTTATACACACCCTTATATCTTATATCATGAGTATAAATCGCGAATCTCTTAAAACTATTATTTCAAACATGGCACTGAGCATTGTCTTTACATATTTTTTACCGAGGTTAGATCAGCGGAGACCCTAGCTTGGAGAAGAACTAACAAGAAACTCCGGAAATCAATTTATTATAATCACCCTTAACAAACATAAAAAATTACAAAGAGTGGGCAAAAAACACAACGCTGGTAATACTAAATTTACTTTTCATACAAAATAACACGCAATGGCGGAAACGTCAAATTTAGTTCCAAGTTTGGCTACTGCCACCGTATGTGGCGGGTACTCTATATATTATACATAAATACATTACTGAATTACGCGACTGTGGCGACGCCTCCAACTGCCACCTTATGTGGCGGGTACTCTAGTATAGTAGTTAGAGATACCGCCATATAAATTGGCAGTTGGGGGCGTCGCCACAGTCGCGTAATTCAGTGTTACCAGTAAACACGCCAAAACTAGCACTCACTGTGCCATACGGCTCGATACATTATAGGTTTCATATGTAACGGTCTTTGGTTGCAGAGCTATAAACTCAAATAAAACAAATTAATATATCAAAGTTAAAATATGTTTATTTAAAATAGGCCCTATCACAAGCTCTCTTTGAATGTTATCTTATGATCTAAGTATAACAACAATAAAGATTATTATTTTTATAATTAACAAACATAAAGATTACAAAGAAAGTGAGCAGTGTGCCAGTTTTTCCTTAACAATAATTATGATCCCTATCGCCTAACGTGGTAAACGGTAAAAAGTGGCTTTGTCCAGCTATCCTCAAAATAAAGATATTTGCTTCTTAGCCACTCTTGCATCTCAGATTTTCGCGACGATATTGTTGAATATATTTGAATATACATATTCAAAATTATAAATATCACAAGCTCTCTTTGAAAGTTACCTTATGATCTAAGTATAAATTAAAAAAACTATTTCAAACATGGCACTGAGCATTGTCTTTACATATTTTTTACCGAGGTTAGATCAGCGGAGACCCTAGCTTGGAGAAGAACTAACAAGAAACTCCGAAAATCAATTTATTATAATCACCCTTAACAAACATAAAAATTACAAAGAGTGGGCGAGAGTGGAAAGGTAAATTTAGTATTACCAGCGTTGTGTTTTTTGCCCACTCTTTGTAATTTTTATGTTTGTTAAGGGTGATTATAATAAATTGATTTCCGGAGTTTCTTGTTAGTTCTTCTCCAAGCTAGGGTCTCCGCTGATCTAACCTCGGTAAAAAATATGTAAAGACAATGCTCAGTGCCATGTTTGAAATAATAGTTTTAAGAGATTCGCGATTTATACTCATGATATAAGATATAAGGGTGTGTATAAGATTGATTGCAGCTGTGGGAAATCCTACGTCGAACACACTAAACGGTCTATTGCGGACAGAGTGAAGGAACACATAATATATGTAATATATAATAAGAAGGATAAGTCCCGTTAATTATTAATCATGTTTGAAATAGTTTAATAAACATATTTTGACTTTGATATATTAATTTGTTTTATTTGAGTTTATAGCTCTGCAACCAAAGACCGTTACAAATGAAACCTATAATGTATCGAGCCGTATATGGCACAGTGAGTGCTAGTTTTGGCGTGTTTACTGGTAACACTGAATTACGCGACTGTGGCGACGCCTCCAACTGCCACCTTATGTGGCGGGATCTCTACTAGAGTACCCGCCACATAAGGTGGCAGTAGCCAAACTTGGAACTAAATTTGACGTTTCCGCCATTGCGTGTTATTTTGTATGAAAGGTAAATTTAGTATTACCAGCGTTGTGTTTTTTGCCCACTCTTTGTAATTTTTATGTTTGTTAAGGGTGATTATAATAAATTGATTTCTGGAGTTTCTTGTTAGTTCTTCTCCAAGGGTCTCCGCTGAACTTCTTCTTCTCAATCGTTACGCTCTTATCAGAGCGGTCGTGGTCTTCATGACGTGGCATCTTGAGCAGCCGAAATGGTTGGTGAACTAACCTCGGTAAAAATATGTAAAGACAATGCTTATATACATATATGTCTTATTAGGCCGGCCCCTACGTAATTGCCCTTCCACTTCACTCATATATATTCCTTTTGTCAATATATAGTTTTTTTAATTTGTACTTAGATCATAAAATAACTTTCAAAGAGAGCTTATGATAGGGCCTATTTTGAATAAAAATATTTTGACTTTTGACTTTGGTATATTAATTTGTTTTATTTGAGTTTATAGCTCTGCAACCAAAGATCGTTACAAATGAAACCTCAATATAATGTATCGAGCCGTATGGCACAGTGAGTGCTAGTTTTGGCGTGTTTACTGGCAACACTGGATTACGCGACTGTGGCGTCGCCTCCAACTGCCACCTTATGTGGCAGGTACTCTACATCCTATTAGAGATCCCGCCACATAAGGTGGCAGTAGCCAAACTTGGAACTAAATTTGACGTTACCCGCCATTGCGTGTAATTTTGTATGAAAGGTAAATTTAGTATTACCAGCGTTGTGTTTTTTGCCCACTCTTTGTAATTTTTATGTTTGTTAAGGGTGATTATAATAAATTGATTTCCGGAGTTTCTTGTTAGTTCTTCTCTGAGCTAGGGTCTCCGCTGATCTAACCTCGGTAAAAAATATGTAAAGACAATGCTCAGTGCCATGTTTGAAATAATAGTTTTAAGAGATTCGCGATTTATACTCATGATATAAGATATAAGGGTGTGTATAAGATTGATTGCAGCTGTGGGAAATCCTACGTTGGACAGACTAAACGGTCTATTGCGGACAGAGTGAAGGAACACATAATATATGTAATATATAATAAGAAGGATAAGTCCCGTTAATTATTAATCATGTTTGAAATAGTTTAATAAACATATTTTGACTTTGATATATTAATTTGTTTTATTTGAGTTTATAGCTCTGCAACCAAAGACCGTTACAAATGAAACCTATAATGTATCGAGCCGTATGGCACAGTGAGTGCTAGTTTTGGCGTGTTTACTGGTAACACTGAATTACGCGACTGTGGCGACGCCTCCCACTGCCACCTTATGTGGCGGGATCTCTAGAGTACCCGCCACATAAGGTGGCAGTAGCCAAACTTGGAACTAAATTTGACGTTTCCGCCATTGCGTGTTATTTTGTATGAAAGGTAAATTTAGTATTACCAGCGTTGTGTTTTTTGCCCACTCTTTGTAATTTTTATGTTTGTTAAGGGTGATTATAATAAATTGATTTCTGGAGTTTCTTGTTAGTTCTTCTCCAAGGGTCTCCGCTGAACTTCTTCTTCTCAATCGTTACGCTCTTATCAGAGCGGTCGTGGTCTTCATGACGTGGCATCTTGAGCAGCCGAAATGGTTGGTGAACTAACCTCGGTAAAAATATGTAAAGACAATGCTCAGTGCCATGTTTGAAATAGTTTTTTTACATACATACACATCACGCCTGATTCCCTGTAGAGGGGTAGGCAGAGATCACGGATCCCCATTTGTCCCGATCCTGACAGACCACTTTCGCTTCATTGACATTCATACATTCTCTAATACACTCTCGGCGGTTAAAGGTACTCCTAACGTCACCTTTTTTCAATATAGCGTCTATCTGACTGTTACATATATGTCTTATTAGGCCGGCCCCTACGTAACCGCCCTTCCACTTCACTCATATATATTCCTTTTGTCAATATATAGTTTTTTTAATTTGTACTTAGATCATAAAATAACTTTCAAAGAGAGCTTATGATAGGGCCTATTTTGAATAAAAATATTTTGACTTTTGACTTTGGTATATTAATTTGTTTTATTTGAGTTTATAGCTCTGCAACCAAAGATCGTTACAAATGAAACCTCAATATAATGTATCGAGCCGTATGGCACAGTGAGTGCTAGTTTTGGCGTGTTTACTGGCAACACTGGATTACGCGACTGTGGCGACGCCTCCAACTGCCACCTTATGTGGCGGGTACTCTAGATGCTATTAGTTGTTGAGGTCAGCGTTGACATGACATGCCATTATCATATGAATTTTTTTGCAACAACAATTAAAAGAATGAATTGTGAATTATTTGGCGTAGCTTAGTCGTTGGTGACTTTTTATCAGTGGGAGTATTATATTATCTGTGCAGTGGGTATAGGGTTAAAACCCAGAAGCATGAAATTGTTTTATTCTACGAAAAGTTCAAGGCTTCAATGGGATTGATGGCAACTCACCGCAAAGTATGCTCGGAGTCATATTATGTCCACAAAGGTTTCTAAATACGCTTAAAATTATCTTGAATTTAGATACACAACAACTAAAGTACCGCTCTAATAAACATAATTAGGTATTATTATGCTATTAAAAAGCAATTTAACATCTTATAAATTAAGGTGACATAAAACACATTTTACCGCAATTGCTAAACAATAACTTGTCATTAAGAAAATACTTGCAGTCATAGTCGACTGTAGTTTTGAAAAATTGAAATTAAAAATATTTGTTTATCAACACAAAAAAATATCTAAGAGTAAATTATATTTAATAATAAAATAAGTAGTATTGTAATAATGTGTACCGGAATAATTACAACTTCTGAATGACGTTAAGATAACACCATAGTATTAAAAAGTATTACAACATTGAAATATGTTAACATTAGAACAAGAAAATATAAACGGGGTGAAAATAACACTATCCATAACTGAAAAAAGTAGTTGTCCAAAATGTAAATGTTTTTCAATAACGTATAAAGTGAATAAAAATAGCACAAATTCGTATTGGTCGAAATTATCTCTTTTATTCGCAGTTTTAGTCAATATAGTATCAGTATTTTATCTCCGCATTAGTTTTCACACAGTTATTTTAGTTGGAATAATCCTAGCCTTTTTATTAGTTCTATGGGTCACACACACTGTAAAATCTGGTAAGTAATTTCTTGATTTCCTTCTATCCATAAAATTAACATTGACAACAACAAATATTTTTAATATTAAGTGATGTCTGCTGGATTGTAATCATTGTTAGATGTTGGGTTTTCATTAGCAGCTATAACTCAACTGATATCTGTATCAAGGAGGCAGTGAGTTTCTCCTCATGTTTCAAAATCTTGTGTTTTATATTAATGAAACATACTTATGAAATTTATATTATTTCAAATTACAGAAACGCTACAAGTAACCCCATCTGTAGGGATCCAGAGTTCAGTAAACTATGTACTTGGACATGAAGATAAATTTATATCATGGGATCATATTGATGACATCATTATAAATGAAGTGATACAAATGGTAAATACTTACTTTTAAGGGCTATTATCCACTGGGGCATGGTCAGATGTTTGTATATCCATTTGCGCAATGTAGATCTAGATCCAATAAAAGTGTCTTCTCTAATTAATAAGATCTTCTCTAGCTTAGTGGATTGCAAGGAAGTAAAATAATAATTAGAATGAAAAAAGTTTTTATTTCTTTTCAGAATCGTGTGGTACATGTCTTGACAGTTCTTGTGAAAAATAATGAGCAATCTGATGAGACAAATCTAATTCCATTATTCAGAGTAAGTAAACTTAATAACATGAATTATATATGATTTCAGTATAAATTTTTTGTGTGCTAAAATTCATCTTTGTATTAAAGATATTTTTCTCTATAATTCTGAGATTTTGTACACCCTGCAAGGATGCATGCATTTAAGTCATATGTCAGTATGTAAAAGTCCAAATATGACAGTATGTTATTATGAACCCTATCTCTCTCACTCACTTGGATTCATAATGACAACCTTGTCGCAGCTTGATTTACACAGATGTAAAGGTATGATTCTATATATAGGTATAGGGATCAAAAAATATATGATGGTATGGTCAAAGCTGAATAAAAGTTTGTCCCGTACTAGATGAGACATAAAAAGAATGCTAACTAGCTGCCATTTATTCTGGTGTGTCATAAGAGCTACTGAGGGTCAAGGGGTCAATAAGGTTAGCAACGTCGCACCAATGTTCTTTGACATCACAACCTAAATACTGGTGCCAAAAACTGACCTAGGAGATATATAAGTTTCTGAGGAAAAGGGGATTAAAGGATGTGAATGTATGTGTAAAAATCTATAATATTTTTAATATGGTTACAAAGTAATTCATTTTACGATATTGTGTTCTAAGTAATTTTTAACTTAAGAACTTGGAAAATATTATCACCTGTTATTTATCTACAAATGTTTGTTGATTAATATTTTGTTGTGTAATTTCATTTGCAGTTTACGAGGCCCAGATTGCAAATGATGGAGAAAATATATAGTGAAATACAGGCAATGTTAGTGTCTGAATTGAGGCATATAGGCGAAGGCGACCGTATTACACGCTAAAGGATTTCAATTAAAGAATGTACATATCAATTTTTGTTTTTATTGCATAACCAGAATTTCGGTTCACTTTTATATGTTTTCTATTTGCAGTAGTCCACATCATCACCTAGTTTCTTCTATATACTTTGGTCCAGGGTCCTAGTTTCTTCTCTGATTTTTCTTTCTTCTTTCTGTTGTCTCCAATGGATTTGTCACTGGAAAAAGAAAATAATGAACATTATTATCTAAATCTAATAACAGATTGAAATATTTGAATTAAACACCAGAGGTTAAAATTACAAAAAACCTAGATATTCGTATGCTAGTATATAAGCATTGCCTTAGAACGATAGCTTACACAGGGTGTTGTAAACTCTTTAGGGTTAGACAGAACTTTGAAGTCAATATTCCCCCTCAAGTCAGTTTACGCTATATAGATTATTTTAAACAAATTACCTATTAGTTTTTCCATGTAAATTTCTTGCCAAACAGTCTTTCTTCATGTAGGCATTTCTTCTCTCTTCAAGCAGTCTTGTATTCTTCTCGCTTGCCAGTCGTCTTCCTCCTTGGCATCCTGTCGTCTTCTCTACTTACTCTTCTTTCTTCACTTCACCCAGTCTCCTTGACGTTGCCATTTCTTATTGCTCGTGGTCGTCTTCCATCTCGCATCATAGTCTTGTTTCTCACGTCGGCTTTTTTCTTCATTTGGACCAGTCTTTTTTCTTCACTTTGACTTGTTATTTCACTTGTTTCTGCTTAATGATCTCGTTATCCAGTCGTATTTCTACTCGCTACTTAGCTCTTTCTTCTTGGCACACAGTCTTCGTTCTTCTTGCTACGTAGTCTTCTCTCTTCACAGCTTCCTGACTTCTTTCTTCTTGCCACGTATTCCTCTCTTTTCACGGCTTTCTGTCTGCTTGTTTCATTTTGACATTTCTTCTTCAATTGGTCCAGTCTTCTTTCTTCCTACCACCCAGTCTTCTCTCTTCACGGCTTCCAATCTTCTTGCTTCCATGTTGGCATTTCTTGGTCTTCTTGCTTCATGTTAACATCTTCTTCAATGGGTAAGACTACTTTCTTTTCGGTACTTAACCTTTTTTCGCAGTCATGTCTCTTCACGGCTTCCTGACTTCTTTCTTCTTGCCACGCTGTCTTCTCGCTTCATTTTAACATTTCTTCTTTAATGGGTAAGACTTCTTCTCGCTACTTAACATTCTTTCTTCTAGCCATCCAGTCTTCGTTCTTCTTGCCACGCAGTCTTCTCTCTTCACGGCTTTCTGTCTGCTTGCTTCATGTTGACATTTCTTCTTCAATTGGTCCAGACTTTTTTCTTCCTGGCATCCAGTCATCTTTCTTCCTGCCACCCAGTCTTCTCTCTTCACGTCTTGCAGACTTCTTGCTTTATGTTAACATTTGCTTCATTATCGATCCAGTCTTCGTTCTTCAGTCTTCTATCTTCATGGCTACCTGTCTTCTTGCTTCATGTTGACTTTTCTTCAATTGGTCCCGCCGTCTTTCTTCCTGCCAAATCTTCTCTCTTCACGGGTTCCTGACTTCTTTCTTCCTGTCACCCAGTCTTCGCTCTTCTTGCCACGCAGTCTTTCTTCACAGCTTCTAGTCTTCTTTCTTCCTGCCAACCATTCTTCTCTCTTCACGGCTTCCAGTCTTCTTACTTCATGTTGACATTTCTTTTTTAATTGTTCAGACTTCTTTCTTCGTATCACCCAGTCTTCCCTCTTCTTGCCACGCAGCCTTCTCTCTTCACAGCTTCTAGTCTTCTTTCTTCCTGCCAACCATACTTCTCTCTTCACGGCTTCCAGTCTTCTTGCTTCATGTTGACATTTCTTCTTTAATTGTTCCAGACTTCTTTCTTCCTGGCACCCAGTCTTCGTTCTTCTTGCCACGCAGTCTTCTCTCTTCTCGACTTCCAGTCTTCTTGCTTCATGTTGACATTTCTTCTGTAATTGTTCCAGACTGCTTTCTTCCTGGCACCCAGTCTTCGTTCTTCTTGCCACGCAGTCTTCTCTCTTCTCGACTTCCAGTCTTCTTGCTTCATGTTGACATTTCTTCTTCAATTGGTCCCGCCAATTCTTTCTTCCTGCCAAATCTTCTCTCTTCACGGGTTCCTGACTTCTTGCTTCATGTTGACATTTCTTCTGTAATTGTTCCAGACTGCTTTCTTCCTGGCACCCAGTCTTCGTTCTTCTTGCCACGCAGCCTTCTCTCTTCACAGCTTCTAGTCTTCTTTCTTCCTGCCAACCATACTTCTCTCTTCACGGCTTCCAGTCCTCTTGCTTCCTGTTGACATTTCTTTTTTAATTGTTCCAGACTTCGTTCTTCTTGCCAAGCAGTCTTCTCTCTTCACAGCTTCCAGTCTTCTTTCTTCTTGCCACGCAGTCTTCTCTCTTCACGACTTCCAGTCTTCTTGCTTCATGTTGACATTTCTTCTTCAATTAGTCCCGCCAATTCTTTCTTCCTGCCAAATCTTCTCTCTTCACGGGTTCCTGACATCTTGCTTCATGTTGACATTTCTTCTTTAATTGTTCCAGACTTCTTTCGTCGTATCACCCAGTCTTCCCTCTCCTTCCACGCAGCCTTCTCTCTTCACAGCTTCTAGTCTTCTTTCTTCCTGCCAACCATACTTCTCTCTTCACGGCTTCCAGTCTTCTTGCTTCATGTTGACATTTCTTCTTTAATTGTTCCAGACTTCTTTCTTCCTGGCACCCAGTCTTCGTTCTTCTTGCCACGCAGTCTTCTCTCTTCTCGACTTCCAGTCTTCTTGCTTCATGTTGACATTTCTTCTGTAATTGTTCCAGACTGCTTTCTTCCTGGCACCCAGTCTTCGTTCTTCTTGCCACGCAGTCTTCTCTCTTCTCGACTTCCAGTCTTCTTGCTTCATGTTGACATTTCTTCTTCAATTGGTCCCGCCAATTCTTTCTTCCCGCCAAATCTTCTCTCTTCACGGGTTCCTGACTTCTTGCTTCATGTTGACATTTCTTCTGTAATTGTTCCAGACTTCTTTCTTCCTGGCACCCAGTCTTCGTTCTTCTTGCCACGCAGCCTTCTCTCTTCACAGCTTCTAGTCTTCTTTCTTCCTGCCAACCATACTTCTCTCTTCACGGCTTCCAGTCCTCTTGCTTCCTGTTGACATTTCTTTTTTAATTGTTCCAGACTTCGTTCTTCTTGCCAAGCAGTCTTCTCTCTTCACAGCTTCCAGTCTTCTTTCTTCTTGCCACGCAGTCTTCTCTCTTCACGACTTCCAGTCTTCTTGCTTCATGTTGACATTTCTTCTTCAATTGGTCCCGCCAATTCTTTCTTCCTGCCAAATCTTCTCTCTTCACGGGTTCCTGACATCTTGCTTCATGTTGACATTTCTTCTTTAATTGTTCCAGACTTCTTTCGTCGTATCACCCAGTCTTCCCTCTCCTTCCACGCAGCCTTCTCTCTTCACAGCTTCTAGTCTTCTTTCTTCCTGACAACCATACTTCTCTCTTCACGGCTTCCAGTCTTCTTGCTTCATGTTGACATTTCTTCTGTAATTGTTCCAGACTGCTTTCTTCCTGGCACCCAGTCTTCGTTCTTCTTGCCACGCAGGCTTCTCTCTTCACGACTTCCAGTCTTCTTGCTTCATGTTGACATTTCTTCTTCAATTGGTCCCGCCAATTCTTTCTTCCTGCCAAATCTTCTCTCTTCACGGGTTCCCGACTTCTTTCTTCCGGTCACCCAGTCTTCGCTCTTCTTGCCACGCAGTCATCTCTCTTCACGGCTACAGTCTTCTTGCTTAATGTTGACATTTCTTCGTTAATTGGTCCGAACTTCTTTCGTCTTGCCACCCAGTCTTCTCTCTTCACTGCTTCCTGTCTTCTAGCTTCATGTTGACATTTTTTCTTTCATTTTCCACCCAGTCTTCGCTCTTCTTGCCACGCAGTCTTCTCTCTTCACAGCTCTAGTCTTCTTTCTTCCTGCCACCAATTCTTCTCTATTCACGACTTCCAGTCTTCTTGCTTCATGTTAACATTTCCTTGCTTATCGATCCAGTCTTCGTTCTTCAGTCTTCTATCTTCATGGCTACCTGTCTTCTTGCTTCATGTTGACGTTTCCTCAATTGGTCCCGCCTTCTTTCTTCCTGCCAAATCTTCTCTCTTCACGGGTTCCTGACTTCTTTCTTCCGGTCACCCAGTCTTCGCTCTTCTTGCCACGCAGTCATCTCTCTTCACGGCTACAGTCTTCTTGCTTAATGTTGACATTTCTTCGTTAATTGGTCCGAACTTCTTTCGTCTTGCCACCCAGTCTTCTCTCTTCACTGCTTCCTGTCTTCTAGTTTCATGTTGACATTTCTTCTTTCATTTTCCACCCAGTCTTCGTTCTTCTTGCCACGCAGTCTTCTCTGTTCACGGCTTCCTGCGTCATGTCCACATTTCTTCATTACTATGTCCGGTCTTTGTTTCTTCAAGGCATCTAGTCTATTCTCTTTTTCCTTCTTAGTATTACCCAGTCTTATTTCTTCACGCTTACAACCAGTCTTTTAACCGTATTCTAGATCATAATTTTCTGTTTCACCAGTCTTCTTCATATATGCAATATTAATTTCTAATTCAGGTTCCTATTAATCCAAGCTTCTGTTTTATATTTACAATCAATTTTCATTCTGTCTTATTACAACGTTTCACAATCACTGCCTGATTCTTATGACACGCTGCTTTTTCTACAACCATTGTTAATAGTATCTCGCTCCTCACTTTTCTCTATAACTGCCGCACCGTCTTCTTTCGTGTCCACCTTTTAATGATGGCTTCTGCGTCTCGATGATCATATCTTCCAATATCCATGATCTTTACTGACATTTATATATTATTCGATTATGAATAAGTTTATGCTAATGGTCTGCTTTTATGAATCAAGACATTACAACATGCTAGTCTTCTGTTCATAAGGCCACGGGCTTTTTAGTACCACGATTTTAATTACTGTGTTAGAATCATTTTTGTCAATCCGTATGCTTCATATTTATAAAAAAGTACCGATGATCTGTAATGATAACAAACCACGGGTCCAACGATATAAGCCTAACCTAGGTCATAATTAACGAACATTTTCAGGAACTAAAGTTACAGTTTACTATAGACAAAATATTCTGAAAATATTTTTGCAATCATGTAGTGTGGTTGCATAGCAAGATACAATTTTATTAACTGTCTAGTATTAGGAATATGAAATAGTGTTACCCTCTTCTCCTCGTCTCAATACCGTTTATTTTTATATGCGTTTCTTTCTAGGTTTTTCCTGTTGCATCTAATGTACTCATATATGATTTATCTGCAGAAGCTTTCGTTATTATCGTGAGTTGTTTTTAATAAATGCCTTGTTCTCGTTAAGTAAAGTTTCGTAATGATGAGATCTGAAATGTTTCTTAGGCTGCAATCTACCTACCTTATAAGCATTTTTATTAACATGCATCGGCCGTCCACACACATGTAAGTTTAAAATATGTAAATAATTTTCGTTACTCTTTATGTATCTAAGTATTATGTATGTATCTTCATGTATCTGGCCTGATAAGTTTAAAACTGATAAACTTTTGTTCTCGCAATTAAGTACATCTGTAATGATAACTAGACAACATACTCGTAACGGGGAAGCAGTTATCTGTCGCCCAGACTATAGAAATAGTTTTTTCTTACTTCATACTTGTGGATTCGTCGAACAACAAAATGATCTTTCAAAGGCAGGCGGGTAATTTGAGGTCTCGTTGATCTGATCACCTGCAATGTGAACTATACCACAAGAACACCATTCGGTGTGTAACGCTACGAAAACGATAAAACAAAGTATTTATAAATACCAGCATTATGGCCGCTTCATAACATTGCCAAACTTTTAGGGACTAATATTTCTCTACTCTATATTTTTGATAACTTTTTGTCAATACATTTTTCTTAATTTAATCTAGTTGATGTAATTGACATTGACGTGAATTCATCGAAGTTTTTGTCTTGAAGCATTAAATGTTTATTTATTTAAATTCCGCCGTGTTAAGTTCGCAAAGGCGGCACACATCCATCTGAAATGTTAACCAAACCAAAAAGCACCTCTAGGTGCAGTATGCAACTACAAGTATGGTTGGAGATAGAACGTACAAATGTTGACTAAGTTGTAAACGTCAGAATTACAAGAAATTGTAAGGATAGAATGTAACCAGTCCCGGTGTGTCTATGAATACCATATAAAATAAATAATTCACCTTACCACCATTTCATATAAAGAAACGTATACCTTAGGAATTAAACGATTGCATTTTCTTTGATGACACAGATTTTGTTTTTAATTCTAGGATAGGAACACACCTTTCTGAATTAGTTATGTTTGTCGTTCTGCAACTGTTATTCACCGATATCCATTGGTAGAGAATTAATATTAGACTTGCATTTTTCCTAATATATTATAATTATCTTTTTGCACACCTGTAATGTTAATTAAGCCGCAAAGTTCGCCTACAGGGCCCAGTGGTATCCAACTAACTTTATGATGCAAATTAAAGGATATTTTCTCACTTACAGGACGATGAATTATAAATCTGCTGGTAGGCGATATTTGAAGATGTGCAATGATTGGTCATCTGTAATGTTAACTAAACCACAATTTCCGCATACAAGTGCGGTATCCAAACTATTCGATTATGTAGGGTATAGAATATATGTTCTTACGGTTGGTCGCTGAAAACTACGCGCTCCATTTCTACTATTGCGGTACAGTAGTTGCTGCAGAAAGTTAAAATCACTTGGCTTGAAGATCTATCGTGAACCATCTGGAATTTTAACTAAACCACGTCCACCTTATAGAGGCGGTGTTCATCTATTTAGCTTATACCATGTACATAACTATATGGTATGTTCTTACTATTCATTGATGAAGTCAAAACAACGCTGAATGGCAAAACACTTTTGGGCCTGGGTTTTGGAAACTCTGATATCGCGATGAAGAGATCTGTAATGTTAACCAAAGCACAACATGCGCCTAAAGGGGCGGAATCCAACTAAGTTGATCAAACAATGAATCGCATATTTTCTTACTAAATCTGAAGTTGTACAGCTGAACTTGCGAAGATATGGTCATCTGTAATGTTAACCAAACCACAAATTTCGCCTCCCAGGGCGGTATGCAACTATTTTGATATAATAGTATACAACATTTTCTTACTAATGCTGAAGTCGACAATAGGCTGACGAATACAACTTTCTTGGTTGCTGCGTTTTATTGATTGGCGAAGATAGTCATCTGCAATGTTAACCACAACAACTTTGCCTTCAAGGGCGGTATCCAACTATTTTGACATTACTACAAAGTATAGGATATTTTCTTACTATTGCTGAAGTCGCACAATAGGCTGACGAAAATAACTATTGGTTGTTGCGCTGCATTGATTGGCGACGATATGCTTATCTGTAATGTTAACTAAACCACAAATTTTGCCTCCAGGGGCGTTATGCCACTATTATGATAAACTAGAGCAAAATTTCTTACTTTTGCCGAAAGACGCTGACGATGGTAAAAATCTCTTAGTTTTGAGGATCTTTCGTGTTCGTTAATCATCTGTAATGTTAACAAAACCACAACATTCGCCACTACTTGAGCGGTAGCCAACTATGTAATAATAAAGTTTGGAATGTAGACTATTTTCTTACTATTGCTGAAGTCAAAACACGCTGAAGAAACAAAACCGCTTGACTGTTGGGTTTCGCAACGATATGGACATCTGTAAAGTTAACCAAACCACAATTTTCGCCTACAGGGGCGGTATCTATTTTCATAATACAAAGTAAAGAAAATTTTGTTACTATCAGTGAAAATATTGCCTGCGAGGATTTCAAAATTTGGCTGAACGATATTTTCTTAATTTGTGTCGCAATCATCATTTGTATTAACTTAGACCAATCCAACTACATATTTTAATTACAAAGTATAGCGCATTCTCTTACTATTGCTGAAGTCATGATAATCTAGCTGATGAATCTAACTCTCTTGGCCATGCGGTTTGGTGATTGGAGACGAGACGGTCATCTGTAATGTTAATCACACCACAAATTTCGCCTAAAACAAAGGTGGTATCTATATATTTTGAAATAATATCAAATTATCTTGCTATTGTCGATGACAAGATATGATGATGACGAATATTAAACTTTCTTGGCGTTGTTGATTTTCGATGGTGTGATCATCTGTAATGTTACCTACACCACAATGTTCGCCTTCAAGGGCGGTATCCAACTATTATGATAGAGTATAGCAAACCAAAAGCTACTTTCTTACTATTACAGAAGTAAAACAAGACACTGAAGTACCTCTTGGCTGACGTGGGGTTTTCGGTCATCGCAATAGGTTCATCTGTAAATTTAACCATTAACGTTCGCCTAAAAGGCGGGGTATTCAACTATTTTGGTCATACAAAGTTTGCACATATTCTTACTATTGCTGAAGAA
Source organism: Leucoptera coffeella (assembly GCA_030578115.1). NCBI lineage: Eukaryota > Metazoa > Arthropoda > Insecta > Lepidoptera > Lyonetiidae > Leucoptera > Leucoptera coffeella. The sequence continues at coordinate 31,564 of JAMBLF010000321.1, read as the reverse complement.
AGTGGCGATATCTTGTCCGTGAGAGTTTGAACGATCTTTTTGCTATCCGCGAACTTATCATCATCTGTAATGTTAGCTAAACCACATATTTCGCCTATACGGCGCGGTATCCAACGACTTTATTATATAAAGTAAAGCAAACTTTCTTACTATTGCTGAAGACTACGTATTCTCTCGGGTGTTGGATATTCCGTGATTTTTGACGATACAAGTATCTGCAATGTTAACTAAACCACAAATTACGCCTACAGGGGCGTTATGCATTTATTTTGATAAAGTAGAGCTTTTCTTACTTTTGCCGAAAGACGCTGACGATAATAAAAATCTGTTAGCTTTGAGGATCTTTCGTGTTCATTAATCACCTGCAATTTTAACAAAACCACAACATTCGCCTACTTAGGCGCTAGCAAACTATGTAATACAACAAAGTGTAGAATGTAGGCTATGTTCTTACTATTGCTGAAGTCAAAACACGCTGAAGAAACAAAACCGCTTGACTGATGGGTTTCGGGTATCACAACGATATGGACATCTGCAATGTGAACCAAACCACAATTTTCGCCTACAGGGGCGGTATCTCTTTTTATAATACAAAGTAAAGAAAATATTCTTACTATCGAAGTGAAAATATTGCCTGCCAGGATATCAAAATTTGGCTGAACGATATTTTCTTAATTTGTGTCGTAATCATCATTTGTATTAACTTAGACCAATCCAACTACATATTTTAATTACAAAGTATAGCGCATGCTCTTACTATTGCTGAAGTCATGATAATCTAGCTGATGAATTTAACTCTCTTGGCCATGTGGTTTGGTGATAGGAGACGAGACGGTCATCTGTAATGTTAATCACACCACAAATTTCGCCTACAACACAGGCGGTATCTATATATTTTGAAATAATATCTAATTTTCTTACTATTGTCGATGACAAGATAAGATGCTGACGAATATTAAACTCTCTTGGCGTTGTTGATGGGTGATGATATGGTCATCTGTAATGTTAACTACACCACAATGTTCGCCTTCAAGGGCGGTATCCAACTATTATGATAGAGTATAGCAAAGCTACTAAAGCTAAAAGCTACTTTCTTACTATTGCAGAAGTAAAACAAGACACTGAAGTACCTCTTGGCTGACGTGGGGTTTTTGGTCATCGCAATATGCTCATCTGTAAATTTAACCATTTACAAAGTTCGCCTAAGAGGCGGGGAATCCAACTATTTTGTCAGACCAAGTTTGCACATATTCTTACTATTGTTGAAGAAAGCAACGGCAATATGTTGTCCGTGAGGGTTTCAAAAACACCTGGTAGAAACGATCTTTTTGTTATCCGCATCATCATTCAAGTTATCATCATCTGTAATGTTAACTAAACCACAAATTTCGCCTGTACGGCGGGGTATCCAACGACTTTATCAAATAAAGTAAAGCAAACTTTCTTACTATTGCTGTAGACTAGACGACTAAGAATTCTCTCGGGTGTTGGATATTCTGTGATTTGTGACGATACAAATATCTGCAATGTTAACTAAACCACAAATAACGCCTACAAAGGCGGTATCCAACAATTTTGATAATATAAAATATATAGTTTCTTACTATATGCTGCTATGTTGACTACAAGGATTTCAAATACTACTTGATTGATCGATATTTCCGAGATTCGTGCCGTACTCATCCTCTGTAATGTTAACAAGACCACAAATTGCGCCTACAAGGGCGGTTTTCCAGTAATTAGCTTGTACAAAGGTACAGGAGCATTTATTCTTACTTGTTATCGATGAAGCCAAGATAAAACGCTGTAGTGTCATACCCTTCTATACAGCTTTTCAAATGTCGAGTAACGCGATGAGATCTGTAAGTTTAACTATACCACAAAGTACGCCTCCAAGGGCGTCATATAACTAGACACACTCAGTATAGCTATTATTACTATATAGCTGGTGTTATAGAACATATTGTTTTAGACATCTGCATCCACTCATATTCATATGAATTATTACTTGCTGGTTATGATAGTTCCGTCAAACTTTATAATTTCCATTATTTACATTTTATGTGTCGTCACTTCGTAATAGATATGTGCATATGATTACTACATTGCTGTTGTATTATAAAAGACAATTCTCATGAAAGTTCACTCAATTATTTGCATGCAGTGCCATGACATAGTTTTTATTCGCAAATGCAAAGTGCATATTATCTGTAATATTAACAAAATTAAAAAAAACATCACCTTAAGCGGTCAAGGATTAAGTTGTTGGCGCAACTAACAAAAAGTAAGTACCATATAACAATACAGCTCTTATCTAATAAAACAAGCAAACACCCAGAATAATACTTTAGGACAGAAACAAACTAATCGCTACAGAATCAATACGACTTACTACTTGAAGACGCAACTTCACATTAAACTAAGTCTCATAAAAGTCGCTATTGCACTGGTTAAGATGATACTGGGTTGAAAAAAGTCTGTAATTTTAACAAGACCACGGAACAACTTTGAGCAGTTCCACAAACGAACTGTCCACATTAATAGATCAATCAATAGATTGCTTACTGTTGCTTTGACGAACATCGGAAGAACACGCAGACTTTCCATAAACAAAATAAGCATAGGGCAAACTGCTCTGCTCATCTGGAATGTTAACGTAACCAAAAAAGCACCTATGGGCGCAGCTACGATCCGTATCTTAATACAAAGCTTAAATACCGCAAGTTCCCTCATTGAAACGATTCTTCATATGGCCCAGACTTGGAGACTTATATGTCGTCGTCACGTTGACGGTGAATTTCTTCAGTGTTACTGGGATAACTTAAGTATGAACATATTCTGAAATGTGAACTTGACCACACATACGAATCGTTATGTATACAACTAGATCTAGTTTTGTGTTTAGATTTCATATCGTTCATTTTTTCACCTTCAACATTACTTTGTTATTCATATTCAATTCAAGACGGTAGGTAGGTATGTTACGATTCTCTTAATGTTGTTCATTTTACCTGCTTTATTGATATTCTATTGCTGTTTGTATTCCCCATTAGTTTAATTGGTGTTACATATTGTTCATTATAATATTTCTATCCATGTGTTTCGTATGAGTAATTAATATTTTGTATTTACAGCGTACTTTTAGATTTACTGCAGAGTTTTACGTTAGTATAGGTTTATATGTAATAGGTATTTACATTGGCTAGTTGTACACAATTTCAGAGTCCATTGATTGAAGGAGCAAACCTCACTACCTGTAAAGTTAATCAAACCAAAATGCACCGCTAGGTGCAGAGTCTCACATAAAGCTAAAACTACGTACTAAAAATGAACAAATTCAGACAAGTTATTGTCACTATTGTAAACTGAAGTTAGTAATATAATATCTAATATTAGATAAAACATAAACAATCAGAAATTTTCCCGCTGAATTAATTTTAGGTTTGCTGTTGCAATTGTTGAATTGTTAAGATTTTTCAAAGAAAAACATACCTCAATATCTTTGTACTTATGCAGACAAAAACCATATCAGCCGAAAAGGTGTTGACATTCGCTTTGGAACGTTAATCAATTTGAACATGCTTCAGATTATAGTTCAGATACAACATCAACGGATTTGTTGTTAGCCATGGACACAAATTACACCAAAAACATTCCAGCACAATTAAACAATAAATATCTTACATTTCTTGGTACGTTCTTTTTTGCGCCGACGTATTTATCTGTAATATTAACGAAACCACAAACGCTCTTCCAATGCAAAGGATTATGTTAAACGATCAGAGCGCAGATTAAATGTTCACGGAATTCTTGTAGTGGTTACTTTTGATTTTATCTTGTATCTTCATCTTTAAGTATTAACTTACCTCTACATTTTTTCCATTAGTTTGTTCTATACTTTATTCAATTTGATATATTTTAGCGTATAAATGTATTCATAATCACTTGCTATATTTGTACTAATTGTGCAAAGAGCAATCGCTTATCCGAATGTGATAGTAAAGTATTATGTAAACGGTACTCTCTTTTTATACTTCTCTAAATACTAACTTTGACACATGTTTCAATTTTCCTTTTTTATATTAAAATCAACATTTGGTTTTTGTCTTACAGAATTCAGTGATTTAATATTTGTAATAAATGATTCTGAAATAGTTATGTTAAAAGATTTTACACACATTAAAAAAATTTAAAGACGTTAAATTACCTCTATGCATAGTTTGTCACGGCAGAAGATGTGGCATGTGTGAGCTAGTGTGCGCGATGACCCTTGGCCGTAGCAGCACGACTCACATCGCAAGCAGCGCGGTAGGAGCGGCTCCTACCTCCGCAAGTAGCACGACCAGGATGATTCTCGCTGCAGTAGGTTGTTCGGGACGACACAGCAAGTAGTATGGATCAACTCTCGCTGCAGAAGTACATACTAAAACCGTAGTAGGGCGACTTACGGCAATCAGCATAGAAGAGATGTCTCTTGCCGTAATGGGACCACAGCAAGTTGGGCTCTGGCAGCAGCAGTATGACGCGCTTCAGCAGGTTGTCCGGGTAGACTTTCACCTTAGGAAGTGGGCCGGGACGACTCTCGCTGCAGCAGGTTGTCCAGGACGACTCTCACCGCAACCAGAAGCGCGGCCGGGACGACTCTCGCTGCAGCAGGTTGTCCGGGACGACTCTCGCTGCAGCAGGTTGTCCGGGACGACTCTCGCTGCAGCAGGTTGTCCAGGACGACTCTCACCGCAACCAGAAGCGCGGCCGGGACGACTCTCGCTGCAGCAGGTTGCCTGGGACGACTCTCGCTGCAGCAGGTTGTCCGGGACGACTCTCGCTGCAGCAGGTTGTCCGGGACGACTCTCGCTGCAGCAGGTTGTCCGGGACGACTCTCGCTGCAGCAGGTTGTCCGGGACGACTCTCGCTGCAGCAGGTTGTCCGGGACGACTCTCGCTGCAGCAGGTTGTCCAGGACGACTCTCACCGCAGCAAGATGGGCGGGACTCTGGATGCAGCGGAACGTTCTTACTGCAGCACGCAGTCTGGGACGATTCTTGCCGCAGCGGGACGACTCTCGCTGCAGTAGGTTGTCCGGGACGACTCTGACCGCAGCAAGATGGGTGGGCCTCGGGATGCAGCGGGACGCTCTCGCCACAGCACGTAGTCTGGGACGATTCTTGCCGCAGCGGGACGACTCTCACCGCAACCAGCAGCGCGGCCGGGACGACTCTTACTGCAGCAGGTTGCCTGGGACGACTCTCGCTGCAGCAGGTTGCCTGGGACGACTCTCGCTGCAGCAGGTTGTCCGGGACGACTCTCGCTGCAGCAGGTTGTCCGGGGCGACTCTGACCGCAGCAAGATAGGTGGGACTCTGGATGCAGCGGGACGCTCTCGCCACAACACGTAGTCTGGGACGATTCTTGCCGCAGCGGGACGACTCTCACCGCAACCAGCAGCGCGGCCGGGACGACTCTTACTGCAGCAGGTTGCCTGGGACGACTCTCGCTGCAGCAGGTTGCCTGGGACGACTCTCGCTGCAGCAGGTTGTCCGGGACGACTCTCGCTGCAGCAGGTTGTCCGGGACGACTCTCGCTGCAGCAGGTTGTCCGGGGCGACTCTGACCGCAGCAAGATAGGTGGGACTCTGGATGCAGCGGGACGCTCTCGCCACAACACGTAGTCTGGGACGATTCTTGCCGCAGCGGGACGACTCTCACCGCAACCAGCAGCGCGGCCGGGACGACTCTTACTGCAGCAGGTTGCCTGGGACGACTCTCGCTGCAGCAGGTTGCCTGGGACGACTCTCGCTGCAGCAGGTTGTCCGGGACGACTCTCGCTGCAGCAGGTTGTCCGGGGCGACTCTGACCGCAGCAAGATAGGTGGGACTCTGGATGCAGCGGGACGCTCTCGCCACAACACGTAGTCTGGGACGATTCTTGCCGCAGCGGGACGACTCTCACCGCAACCAGCAGCGCGGCCGGGACGACTCTTACTGCAGCAGGTTGCCTGGGACGACTCTCGCTGCAGCAGGTTGCCTGGGACGACTCTCGCTGCAGCAGGTTGTCCGGGACGACTCTCGCTGCAGCAGGTTGTCCGGGGCGACTCTGACCGCAGCAAGATAGGTGGGACTCTGGATGCAGCGGGACGCTCTCGCCACAACACGTAGTCTGGGACGATTCTTGCCGCAGCGGGACGACTCTCACCGCAACCAGCAGCGCGGCCGGGACGACTCTTACTGCAGCAGGTTGCCTGGGACGACTCTCGCTGCAGCAGGTTGCCTGGGACGACTCTCGCTGCAGCAGGTTGTCCGGGACGACTCTCGCTGCAGCAGGTTGTCCGGGGCGACTCTGACCGCAGCAAGATAGGTGGGACTCTGGATGCAGCGGGACGCTCTCGCCACAACACGTAGTCTGGGACGATTCTTGCCGCAGCGGGACGACTCTCACCGCAACCAGCAGCGCGGCCGGGACGACTCTTACTGCAGCAGGTTGCCTGGGACGACTCTCGCTGCAGCAGGTTGCCTGGGACGACTCTCGCTGCAGCAGGTTGTCCGGGGCGACTCTGACCGCAGCAAGATAGGTGGGACTCTGGATGCAGCGGGACGCTCTCGCCACAACACGTAGTCTGGGACGATTCTTGCCGCAGCGGGACGACTCTCACCGCAACCAGCAGCGCGGCCGGGACGACTCTTACTGCAGCAGGTTGCCTGGGACGACTCTTACTGCAGCAGGTTGCCTGGGACGACTCTCGCTGCAGCAGGTTGCCTGGGACGACTCTCGCTGCAGCAGGTTGTCCGGGACGACTCTCGCTGCAGCAGGTTGTCCGGGGCGACTCTGACCGCAGCAAGATAGGTGGGACTCTGGATGCAGCGGGACGCTCTCGCCACAACACGTAGTCTGGGACGATTCTTACCGCAGCGGGACGACTCTCACCGCAACCAGCAGCGCGGCCGGGACGACTCTTACTGCAGCAGGTTGCCTGGGACGACTCTCGCTGCAGCAGGTTGCCTGGGACGACTCTCGCTGCAGCAGGTTGTCCGGGGCGACTCTGACCGCAGCAAGATAGGTGGGACTCTGGATGCAGCGGGACGCTCTCGCCACAACACGTAGTCTGGGACGATTCTTGCCGCAGCGGGACGACTCTCGCTGCAGCAGGTTGCCTGGGACGACTCTCGCTGCAGCAGGTTGTCCGGGGCGACTCTGACCGCAGCAAGATAGGTGGGTTTTGGATGCAGCGGGACGCTCTCGCCACAACACGTAGTCTGGGACGATTCTTGCCGCAGCGGGACGACTCTTACTGCAGCAGGTTGTCCGGGGCGACTCTGACCGCAGCAAGATAGGCGGGACTCTGGATGCAGCGGGACGCCCTCGCCACAGCACGTAGAGTCTGGGACGATTCTTGCCGCAGCGGGACGACTCTCACCGCAACCAGCAGTACGGCCGGGACGACTCTTACTGCAGTAGGACGACTCTCGCTGCAGCGGGATGACCAACCGCAACCAGCAACACGACCGAGATGATTTTTGTCGCAGCGGGATGGTTCTCAACGCAAGCAGCACAGCCGGGATGACTCGCTGCAGCAGTTTATCCGGAACGGTTCTCACCGCAGCAAGGTGGCTGGGACGTCTCTCCGCAGCAGGTTACCCAGGAACACTGTTGCTGCAGCAGGACGACTCTAGCGCCGAAGTATTACGACCTGAAGAGTCTCGCTACAGCTAGAACGCTCCTGCTGTTGAACATTGACAAATCGCCTCGGCAGTCTCCGGAAAGTTTTACCCTAGATATTTCAGCAAAATAGCAGAACGTATTCTAAGCTGCGGCTGCAAGACTTGATGGCATTGTTGTGTCTTGCAAACTGAAGTGCGTACGCAGGACGATACTTGCTGATGAAGAGCAAGTTGACTAGCTGAATTTTGATATTGTAAATTATGTTGAAGAGCATGGAGAGCGTGGTGTTAAATAGGATTGCTCCCGTATCATAAACTCATCACTATACACGTTCACTCGGACAATCCCACTGATTCTGTCTTTGTACAACAGTATGGGCCACATTCACTCTTCCCGCAGGGTTCTGCAAAAGATTACCCGTAATGTAGCAACCTTAGATTAGGTATGTCTTAGTAGTTTTCCCTATCTCACCAGAGGTTCGTAATCAGTTCTTATTGTAGTTGACACGTCAAGGCTTATGACGCAGTAGGTTTACAGATGGGCAGCAGCAAGTTGACTGGTAACTCTGTGTGTAACATGAACATACAGCACTGCCACAGCGGCAGTGAATCTTATGGGATGATACTGTATAAGCATTCGCATCTGATTGCAGGGTTTGAAGACTTATCAATTGGTAATAGTGGAAAGAATATTTGGCATCTCATGTGTAGTAGTTTCATGGTAGTCTTTATTCTAGTCGTTTCGTTTCTCAATTTGAATGTCGTTCAAAAGCGTAGCCAATGTAAGTCTCAAATTAGATTATTGTGTTCAAATTACCTGTAGTCTTATGAAGGAGTCTTTTCACTTCTGTTCATAGTTTTAGTAGACAAGTGTTTAGCTATGTTGTTCTTTCCTATAGTAAAATCGGTTAAGAAAGATAATGTAAACATTAGATGATCCGTTATGATCATACTTCAATTTCATGAATATTTTTCAGTACTCTATGTTTGACAATGACTATCTTATTATGTTGCTAACTGAAAGACCAAACATTACTTTTATTGTTGATCTTTTATGGTAAACCTTTCGCTTTGAATAAATCGTAGCTTTGAATAAGTTTTTTATATATTTCTGGTTGTATACGCATATTCTGGTAAACTTAATATTTATACGTGTTGTAAACAAACTTACCTATGTTACTATTATCCTCATATGAGCTGTATAGTGAATTATGACGTGGCTGGTAACCGAACTCGGATATCGTAGCATTGGTCTAATTAGAGTCGCACACTTTTCAACTGATACTATACTTTGCAGAAGGTCAAGTCCTAGAACCGCGCTTACATTCTACCGTTGCTTCAACGCGCTGAAGACTTTTTTCTTAGATACATCTTATAGTATGGATACTGGTATAGGCGTAGTGTATGGACAGCTGTGGAAGTTTATATTAAATAAGTCAAAATGCTATAGCTAAAAATCACTATAAAAAAATGAGTACATATAACTGTCACTCAAACTTCTGACTGCCCTGAAAGGGTTTATAAAGAAAGAAAAACATTTATCGCTGTAAATCGAATGTGTCTTGTTTAAATGTCATTATACAATGCATGTTTGAGGAATGTACGGAATTAAGTTATTACAAGGAATACGGATAACCAAAATTGTAGGAAATGGATAATGAAGTAATTTTTTTTGTCGAATCTGAATATTTTAATATTTTTTTTCAGAAATTTGTTTTTGTTTTAAATAAAATTTTTACGTAACTTCAGAGTCGACAATATGAAGATTTTACAATGACATGAAAGACTTACCAAATAAAAATATCCTGTTCTTCAATTTCGTCTATCTTATCAAAATATTTCTAGGATATGCGACACCTGATATTTTTCAATGTGGATTTACTGTAGGATAGTTAGATTATAAGAACGTTTATTCCATCATCCATAAAGTATTCGAATCACACTAACTCAGCAAAGGGCATTACTTAGTTTAACACCGAAGTATCTGCTACTCAATTCAAATATTATGTGGAACACACCGACTCAGCATTGGGCATAACTTTGTACATACAGGAACAAGTTAGATCGTTCACGCTTCAGTGGAATGATGAAATGCATCCAGATTACCGTTGGTACTATTATGAAAATGCAGTTTCAAACAGATAGGAGTTCTTGGCAAGATAGGTCCAAAGTTCAATGGATAATAATTTCTATGAAGGATTGTTTCAGTCATCCGGTATATCTCGTTATACCAGTGGACATCACATTGGACAATATAATTCGAGACCTGTTAATATACAATAAGTTTTTGATTCATACATAATCAAAATTACCAATATAGACAAAGCCATTTGATCATTGATTCTTCGATCAATCTTAATCTAGGAAAAATTTGTTGTATTGCAAGTTGGGTTAGCATCTATTTTAATTCGGAATAACGAATTGAACGTTGAATGATCATGACGCCGTGAAATATACAATGTGGAATTAATTAGGTATGAGAACAAAGCGAAATATTTACTTTAAATTAGTACACGGTAACACACAGTGGTCGCAACTCACCCATCACATCCATCATTCATCTTATCTGGACAGAATCACCACGAGAGAGCAATTCTGAACACAGGTGCGGCAGTTCATTGAGTCAAGCGGTATGAAGATATTCGTAGCTGTATTCAAATAAAATAATATTGGAACATTAGGTATGCCCTATTGGGCATACAAATAATTAACGAGCGTTACTTTTATTCAGTAATATTAGCAAGTATAATTCGATTCTTATTCATCCTATCAGTAAGACATGATCACACTAGCTAGTCATGACTCACCCTCTGCAAAGTTTTCTAAAGTCATCGGTGGCCTTTGCCGTATCCAAGAGACGAAAGGACGCTGTGCTTTGCTCTGGTAACCCGTTCTGATTTTCATCTCGGAGATCTATTTCTGTCTGTACAAAGAATTACGGAAATACGGCCTTACGGGCCAAGACACGAAGTACTGATTAACAATTAAGTATCCTTAAAGTTACCTATTTACTTAGGCCAGAGACAATGCAGGTGAACACGTGATTTCACACTGGGCAATGGGATGGCATCATAATTCGCTTCGGAGAAGTAAGGTATTTTCCATTCCGTAAGCCACGTAAGTCCGGAAGTTTCCGCTCACCAGCCACGCACGTAACGCCGTAGATCACCATCGATGAATCATGTAATATGACATATTAGGGAATGATTAACTTATTCTAAAATTGGAAAAAAATGGACAAATAATTTTCAATTTCATAACTTTTTATTTTCATAATATTTATAACTACTTAATACAATCAGTCTTTCATTTAATACTTTATTTTTTATGAACATATCTAACAATATTTACAAAATTTAACTAGAAATGAATGCATGATACGATTACAAACCCATCGTGGAGCGCCCTTTGTGTCGTCCCAGCAACGGCAACCAAGATGGCGGCCAACGCTTGTTGAATGGCGGACGCAGACCCACGCGCGTACGTAACGCAATGGGACTGTAAGAAAAACATCTCACAATAGAAATAGATTCACGATCAATTTTCTTCACACATCACTTAACAGGAACCGTTTTGAAATTATCTAGATCTTTGAAAAAGTTATTTAAGGAGCTAAGGTCGTTATTCCAAAGATCATCTAGCTTTTCTTTATTGTGTCGTGCAATCTCTTCCTGTTGATTGCGCAACCCTAGTTCGATTTGCATCAGTGCCCATCTTTTGGCACGTTCTCTTTGCTTAGAGATGAGTTCTGATTCAGCTCGAGTCAATACATTGTTTAGCAGGGTTATTACTCGTAAGTCGCGCTTTCTCTTGGCCTTTGCTACGGCGGATTTTCTTTTGAATTTATTGACCCAATTAGAAAGGGTTTCAGTTTTACTCTTGCAAAAGTCTACAACGGATTTTTCATTGTTGCAATAACCCATGATATATGAACAATTATATATAGTACTCAAAGAATACCTGCATTCACCAAGCAACTATGTTAATTTTATCCAATGGTAGAAACTGCGCACAATTTAAACACTTAACCACTAACGTCCACCCTACACTTGATATATTTCTAGAATGAGCGGGCGCTTGCGTCATGAGAAGTATTTATACATGGCCCCCACCTCCCTCGTCTCTTCACAAAATGGCGGCCTCCGCGAGCGAATGCCGTCACCTTTCGACCAATCCCGTGCGATATTTTGTATGACGTATGCAATGATAATTTGTTTCTCGAAATAATAACGACAAATATGTTTGTATGATATGCCCTTTAGCATACATTTAGCATCGTTGGCTTCCATACCACTTGTTCGTCGAAACATCATCACTGAAAGACATGACTAAAGCAAGAAGCTTAGGACACTACTGCAGGTTGTCGAAATTAGCACCAGATGCTCGCTGGTCAGCATTTAGTAAATACGTATAGTCAGTAAAGTACTCCTCACCAAATGAGGCAATCGGGCCTTTGTCCTCTACATGTCTGGCCCTACCATCCGACCTCTCTCTCTATCAAAGGTTTACCACGTTGCCATCCATACTTTTACTCATATATAGATGTAGTTAAAAATAAATGTGTCGCCCTTTTTCAGTACAAATATTTTTAATTTTATTATAATCTTTTAGAATTATTCTAAACTCAACAACAAACAACAAGAAAACATACCTTACACATTTAAAGCTTTATACTTCGGATACCAAAATCACAGACAAGCAAACCAAGTGCAAGTAAGTAGTTATGCGTAGTTTCGTCGATCAATATTATTTCCGTCCGTTGCTATTGGCTGTTTGCCAGACCAGAGTGAGCGTCAATATAGTTTTGTCTGTGGTATGGTATTGTTTTCATCGAGTCAGCGAGGTCATTGTATGTATGTTCTACATACACACGTCACTGGTTTATCTTTAAAGAGGTAGACTGAGGTGATAGAAGTTTAGAATTATTCACAGAGTTCCTTGTTAATATTAATCAATCGTTATAATATTTACCCGTGTAAGCATTACCTATAGACTACTACATATGTTATTAACTACACTATAATAAAATCTATAATATTGTTTAACTCATGTATATATGTACATACATCCAATAGGTATCCCACAAAATAAGTCGTTATTTCTGGTTTTTATCCATTTTTAAGTGATGATGCATATATGTTATGACTCATATCTCACACGTCACGTTTATTACGCAGTACTTGCCATTGTACTTAATAATTTGATATTGTTTTAGTTTACCATTTATTAGCGTACCTGAGTGCTTTAATATACGTATACTATTATTTTCCAAGTGAAATGTCAAACGTCTCTAAGGGTTTTATGTAGAAGGATGTTATAAGTTCAAATCCTACCTATAAGCATGTACTAATGAAAGTCAAGTTTAATGAATATCTATGTACATCTTTGTAATAAAAATAAGTACATTTGCGAAATGCACCGAATACTGCTGTGAGAAAAAAATACCTTGAAGAAACTTACCTACCTAGTGCTTGTACATGGCGACAGGGCTTACCACCTGTCACATTGAGTACTGACTATCTGGTCAATATGTTGGTTCGAGGTGGCCATAGAATTACTACTAGAAACCTGAACCTCTGACTGCCCCGCAAGGGTTAATGGTCGTGAATGCGTTAGCTTTAGGTGCTATTAGTTATACATACAAATATTTATATTCCGATAGCCACAAGCAATACGGTGCTAAATTAATTTCTCCATATACCAAGTTATCCTTAAAAAACATAAATGGTATTTCTTATAAACTGCTACATTCTTGTACCTGTATAGAAAAATATTCCTGTGAATTAGTCACCAATAAGTGTTATTAGCACTGGCCTGGGATCTTTAACGGTTATTTAACAATGTCATTCAATTGTCAGGACCCCACCTTTTTTGCTTGGTAATATAACTTTTATAGGGTCGAAACCGGTTTTCAAATATCGAACAGGTCACCTTTAGCAAAGCCATTGCATTGGGGTTGAGCTGACGAAAATAATATTGGTTACTGACTGCCAGCTGACTACCGCCGTATGTTCATTCATTTAAGTACCTGTATGGATGTGCATGGTAGAATCCTTGAGATGAATGACGCATTGTCATAATATATTCATCTACTGAGTGCAATAACTTGTATACGTGCAGGTATAACTCTAGCTTATGACAATGGTAATACCGTTAGTGGAAGTTCACTGATTTCTGATGCTTAAACAGCATTGCTAGCTTTCTATTGTAAAGTTCTAATAATAATGTACATAATTGTATTATGTTCATGTTATAGTATTAGTCACAATACCAATTGGTCATAATAAAAATGCATTTTGTTAATTAGTCACACACACATGAATAGCCGTGTACTGTGTTGCAGGATTATCAATTTTGGCTACAAAACTGTATATTGTTCATACTGGGAGTTTGGCAGCTAGATTTTTTTATGCCCTCAATAGAACCGGATCCTTATGAAACAAACAAAGACAAACGCATTCACGACTATTAACACTTGCGGGGTAGTCAGAGGTTCAGCTATCCATCTCCGCAATTGCGAAGGAAGTAATTCTATGGCCTCCTCAAACCCACGTGTTAACCAGATAGTCAGTACTCAATGTGATAGGTGGTAAGCCATGTCGCTATTTACAAGCACTAACTATTACATGTGAGGGGAACAGGTAGGTTTCCTCACGATGTTTTTCCGTCACCATAGTATTCAACGCATTTCGTAAATGTATTTTTTTCATAAAAATAAATCCTAATGAAATAATTACTTATAATGCAATCTATTGTAATAAAAAATAATTTAGTAATTATCGTTATCACATCAACTAACTACCTATTTAACTAATTTGTGTTTAAATTTTATAATTAGTTAAGTATTTAACTATGTAGATACATACATTGACAATTATGTCCTTAATTCTATATTTTTTGGATAGTTAATAAAGATCCGAAGATCTATTCGGTGTATTTGGATTCTTAATTGATGTATGTGATAATAAATATAACATGATGTAAAAACAACAACGACAGGAACCTAATTAAATATTATGTTGCTGTTGTAGTTTGGTTGAACCATTAATCATTTGCTTATCCGTCGACATTCTTCTCAAGGCGGGAGACGTAGTGTAAAGAACAGAAGAGCATGTATAAGAAGGTTAGTGGATGTGAGTGAAGCATCTTTCCAGGTGGCGATCGATAGTTTCTGCCTATCCCATTAGGAACGTAGCGACGTGAATATATGTATGTTTATACGTAAAATAAGTTATTTGTGCACAAAACCCGTAATGTAAGACTACTCATGGATCGGTGACTCATGGTCTTTTCGTTATCATGCAATATTAAACTAATGACGTCATTTCTTTCTTAATATTCTTTGTGACCTCCCAAGTCTAAAGAGTCAATTTTAAACTTGTGTTTTAAGTAACGCACGGATAATACTATACTAAGTTAGTTTCAGTAATGAATTAATTATGACAAAGAACTCATGAAGTGTTTTAGAAAACATTACCTAGTAAATACCTATTTGACGTCAACATCTATTTATCTATTGTTACAGTAACAACTAATGGCTGTATTTATGCAGATATAATTATATTTATAATATATGCAGATGTAATGGATAATTATGATCATATTGTATTGTACGTTGGCAATTATTTTGAGTTCACACATGAAATCTGTCTGACCAAATAAATTATACTAATATTTTATATTAATTTTTTCCGAGTAATTGGAAATGTCTAATTATGAGTGAAACTAATAATACATGTCACGCTCAACTGGATATTAGCATAAATACCTATTGTAAGTAAACTCCTACTTAAAGCAATTTCATAGATTAAAATGCAATATGCAATTTCTATACAAATCCAATTAGTTTAATATGTATTTTGATAACGATGCAATTTGAAACGCTAATAAAATTTCAATTTGATATTTTATGTTACGATAAGGGCAATTTTATTTCCTTTTGTTCGACTTACCTACGTTATTGAAATTTCAAATAATTACAGCGGGTTTTTTGTTTATTCCGAGATAATCCATATATCCTAAATGCTCGACATTCACTATAATTGATCACCGTTGATTCCTTCATGTTTGATTGAGGCAAGACGTTGGTCTATGTCCCGAGATTACAAGGATGTATATGCACTAGATGCTTATTATATGATTACACGGAACGCGTGTTTGTGAAACAAAACGTGTTCATAACGTCCTAAAATAAAACAACTTGTATTGTTATAAATACGTTTTCGCTTTATTGTTTAATTACCTATATTTACAAACACTTATCTATGACTAGCATGGAATCTTCTAAACATTCCCAGTTATGTAGCTACAGCATGTGACATTATTTGTTTCTGAAAAGAAAAGAAATATTACTGTTTTATTGTTTACATAGACAATACATACAATTTACAAATATCATACAAATCGGGTTGTGCCATAAAGTTAAATATTTCGCTATAAGATTTTATTGCTCCGGTAACAATAATACAAAGGTCCGTAAGGTATTAAAAAAAACTCAAGACTTTCTTTGAAAACAATGTTTTACAGTTAATACCTGCAAATTGTTAATTAGAATTCTAGATAAGAGCAATGTTAGTAAATGCATTCGTACAAGTAACCATGTGTCATCTGTTTGTTCATAGACTGGACAAGCTGTATCGTTGGTGAATTAATTCCCATTTCAGTTTAAAATTCCTATGACATACTAAAGGAGTACCTATAACCGCCGAGAGTGTATGATAGGATGTATGAATGTCAATGAAGCGAAAGTGGTCTGTCAGGATCGGGACAAATGGGGATCAGTGATCTCTGCCTACCCCTCTACAGGGAATCAGGCGTTATCTGTATGTATGTATGTACATACTAAGGAGAAAGTTAGCTAGTTATTCCAACCTATCATCAAAATCACGATTTTAAATGTTGTAAAGTAGTCTTAGGTTCATATATCGATTACCACAATAGCGAATCAGTTCATTCGTAGTCACATGGAACCCACATTACAATGTATAGTAACACAACACGCGAAGAGAAAGGCGGCCTAAAAAATTATCATTTTCACGACTAAACCTGGTAGGACAGTAAGAGTTCGTTTTCGTTCTTTCATTCAGTTGATCAATGGTCATCTCGAACACACATATTAACCAGATAGTCAGTTCTCAATGTGACACGTGGTAAGCTGTGTTGCCATTTACCTACACTGACTTTTACCTCTTCCGAGACATACATCCAGAGATCCTCTATATTTAGTACTAGCGACCCGCTCCGGCTTCGCACTTCTGGCTATTTAATGGATGTTATTATACTTATAAACCTTCCTCTTGAATCACTATCTATTAAAAAAACCGCATCAAAATCCGTTGCTTAGTTCCAAAGATTTAAGCATACAAAGGGACATAGGGCCAAAGAAAGCGACTTTGTTTTATACTATGTAGTGATTTCTAGTATATGTACCTTGACGGGTTGCAGAGCATTAGTGAGCATGAGTCCAAGACTTCTGGCCAAGACCACGGGCATCAGATCCACGGAGTACAGCCGGTGGATAGCCTCGATCGCCATCTGGGTCGGGATGTTGTGCTTCTGACGCGAACACTCGTACTTCTCCAACCACGTGGCGTGATCTGTGAAGGGTAAAAAATAGGTTGTAAAAGGTTTGTTATTAATTTTTGGTCCGTCAATAGTTGTTAGTAAATAATAATAATAATAATAAATATAATAATATAAGTTGCGATGTAATTGCAAAATAATTGTAATAATTCCTTGTACTTTTATGTGACGTAAATAGATTGTAAGTATAAATAGAACTTCAAATATAAAATAACTAGTATAAGAACTGTCTAGGGTGAGGGAATATAACGGGATTTATTTTCAGGAATAGACAATGTCTTTTTCACGACAACACAAAACACTACGTGTCAAGTTGGGTGCTATTTGGTTTACACGTGAGTAATTGAGATTCTAGAAACAGTGGTGGACACTCAAGCTTCCGAGATTTTTGCAGGGATTATTGGTTGTGCATGCTATGTATGTATTTAGAGGCGGGATACGAAAAGAATAATTGACTACTCGGAGGGAATTGATACTTACTGATATCGAAACCGTCATACAAAGAATCCGACAGGAATTGTGTTAAATCCTTAACGTCACCGAAGCCCAAGTTAACGCCTTGTCCTGCAAGAGGGTGGACACGATGGGCTGCGTCCCTGTAAACACAGCTTAATATGTTTAAAGCATACTTCGTTAGTTCAACCAATCTTTTAAGTATAACATACGAATGATAGTAAAATATTTGTGATAGGTAGTCTAGTTGTTTGTCCAAAGCTTCCAATTAAACCTAATCAGTTTAAAGCCTTGTACGGCATGCTAGAAATAAAGGAAACATCATTAAATTTCCTTCACCGAGTGGCCAAAAACGAGATTAATGGTCTTCAATGGTCTAACACGACAGATTGAGACAATCGTTCGCCTTCTCGAGTAACCCTGCAATAGCTACACCTTTTACCTTCTCATAAATGCAGAATAAAATAGATATAACATGTTTACCCCACTAGCGCCACTCCAGGTGCAACATATCTTGTGCTGTGTCCAAAACCTAGAGGAAAAGCGGCCCTCGACTTAGTCTGCACCGCCTTCACAGATGGCGGTAGTTGTCTAGTGGCGCCATCTGCCAGGCCTAGTTGCTTCAGGCCGGAACCCAAGAGCGAGAGGCAGGCTTGCACACCACTGTTTGGCTGGTAGGCTTTCCACTGTGTAGAAAAGAAGGTAAAGATGATGAGAATTTAATTATGTGATATGTAGTGTGGTTATGACTAAGATTACAGAAATTACACACAATGCTGGTCATCTTCACCTTGTTTACTATTAAATAACTAGGGTAAATCGAATTACATATAGAAATTATTTACTTCTATAATTATGCTAACGACAAACTAGGCGAGTTTATATCCGTGACAGGACAGTGTCCAGCTCAGCTATAAAAACACGACAACTATGGATAAGGAAGAATTTAAATATAGCTTACAAATCCATCATTAACAGCATCGACGAAAGACTCTTCACTCATAGACAAGAGCTCGCGAGCATGTTCAGGGTTGGTGGACCAGACCAGAGAACTGTGCTTCGAGGTAAGGGGCAGAAAAGCTATGGGGCCGGTGGGCAAGAACCGTTGCCAGGCGATCGTGTTGTTACATTCCTGGAAAAAAAGTTTTTAGTTTTTTTTATATATGCTAACGACCTTGAATACTATCTAATGGACAAAACATAGGTACCATTATAACTCTATGGTCAGTTTAAAGATTAGTAACGAGGTCATGATGACATTAATAAGGAATGTTGATGATACGTTCTCCCAATACGTGCCATTTACCCCCAGTCCTTTAGATGTATCGTACGACATTCCGATAAAAGAGGAAAAATATAAATTTCTTATATCCCAGCCCAGACTAGTTATCACAATTTCTGGTTATTGAAATAAATTTGCTAGTCACATTTTTTTTCTTAGTTAATAAATTCCACATACTCTTTACGACTTGTATATAAACACTTCCTTATTTATTGTGGCGGTGTAGTCAGGGGCTTGAGTGCCCATCTCCGAAATTTCGATGGCATGTTAGGTATGGGTCACTCCAAGACAGCGTTTCACTAGATAGATAGCAGCTAACGTGATAGGTAGGTTTTAATAAAATATAAACAACAAAAACAGCTATTGTGACGAGTATTTAGTGACTTTTAGATACAATCACTTGCCTAACTCATAAAAAATAACGCATACCTCAGCCAACTCCAGAGTAGCCACAACCCCCATTTGGTTGTAATTCCATGACAAGTATTGGACGTTCATTGCGTCTCGCACAGCTGACTTCGCTCCATCCGCGCCAACCTGAAAAGCAGTAGAACATGATGTAGTTAATTTATTAAGTAAATTTATTTTTCAACACGTAGACAGTTTCGTATTCTATAATATTGTATAAATTATAATTATGTAGATAGATTATTTTAGTAAAAGATTAAAACATAATAATATTTTTATCTACTACATAGATCGTAATATATTTCTATGAAAACTTATTTAAGCTAATAAATTCGCTTATATGGTATTCGATATACGACTGTTAACTTTTTAGGTTTACTAGAAGCGTATAAACAAAGTACCTACTGAATGTCTAAGTATTCTTATAACAACATTATTTTTATATTAAAAAGTTCAATAAAAATCAGTTAGCAATGTTTTGTTTAGTTTTAGTTACACAGGAGCAGAAGAACTTTTAAATATTTCGCGGGAGAGTAAATTATTATTTTGAGTTTAGTTTGTTTATTAAATAAACCGGGAGTGGGATGAAACAGTTATTTAACAGGCATCATCGAACGCGAACGTAACCTGTGGCTTTTTAATAATAAATCGTAAACTATTTGAAATACAGTGTAAATATTAATTATTGTAAAGACTCTGTGGTTATCGAAAAAACTTTTTATGCATCTATATTTTTAATTCAAAGTTGCAAATGACATACACTTTCAGCCTCGTAAATAATAATTATGCATAAAATGGAACGAGTTTAAAGTGTGAAATATGGAGAACGTCAAACCAGTAAGTATTCTACAATAATGTTTTTCATTAGTAAAGAAATATGCATAACGAAATAGTTTAAAATGGTATAAAGCATGGAGTAATTATATTACAATTGAATGCCAAAACTCTGTAATTATAACTGGATTAAAGATAATCGAGGAACTATGCTCAACTGTTAATAGTGTAGGATACTTTAAAACATTGGTCGATTCTTTATGTGTTTATCTATCTATATTTTTTCATTAGTAATTCAAAAATGCGTTTAAAAAAATGTAATTGCCTGAGCAACTTTTGCAGATTTAGTCGCAAATGTGCGCATTTTTTTTCTGTCCTTGTATTCAGACAATTATATTGTAGATACTACAAGTACATTCTAGAATAACAAAAAACAGTGTCCCACAAATACGAGTTCAAGAGTAAAAAAATATGTTTACTGGTTATGTAGATACTACGAGTACATTCCACAAAAACAAAAAAACAATGTTCTACAAATGCAAGTTGATGAATAGCAAAAAAATAAATATGGTTATGTTTATCACACTATCCACCATGATGTAAATATTACAATACAAATATTTCGTAGTCAAACAAACATATTAACGGTAATATTCATTTGGACTCCTAATACTTGAAAATCCACGTTATCGCGAGGAACAAAATGAAATCTGTCTTCATATATTTTACAAAATCTGTGATGAAAACAAGAGTGTTTAAAAATTTGGGGTAAAGGCTTGCCAGCCTATCCAACCTAACTAATCTAAAAGCTCTAAAAAGCCAAATTAACCTCCTATGATTAATCATAATATTGCAACAATTCCGAATGGGTAAAGTAAACAAAGCACAGTCGATTCCACTAAACAGCGATAGGTAGTAGAAACGAAGTCGAGTATGTAATTGGTTTATTTTTAGAGTTACCAATAACTAACTGTATTTCGGGCAAATATGTACAATATAAACTGAGTCTAATTTGGTACAGGAATTCTGACTTAATAACAAGTACTAGCTATTTCATTGTTTTTCACACATTGTTGTTAAGTACCTGTGTGTGTTAATGCCGTTCTATATAATAAAGTACTGGTATTCTAATCAGAGCTTAAGTGTCTCAATAGTTGTCAATCTGGATAATTATATGCTTACGATTAGGATCAGAAAGAAGAAAGAAAATCGACTTATCATCGGTGATCAGTACCCGGTGAAACGTGGACTTATAGCCAAAAGTTTTCATTGCGACAACAAACACAAATCACACAGCCCGTTCTGACTACTTCAAAAGAGTTAACGATCGTGAAGTGTATCTCAAGACATCACAACTTTCGACTGTCTAAGGTATTGGACTAAAAACGGAATAAGCGCGTCGCTAAGATATGATCGTTAAGAAATCAGGGCATGAGGAGAATTTATTAAAAATATACAAATGCGTTGGCGTGCGATTGCAACATTCGTAATAGGAAGTCTCCTTGACCATTTCGCAGTATTTCATAATAGGGAAAGATGTGTTGTATATACAAACTTATACAAACATCCTTCTCTTCTATACGCATTTCATTTAGTTCCAGAATAGTATATGTTGTAATTATACAATATACTAAAATGTTTATATGGACCAAGTGATAGTCCGGAAAATATTAAAATCTGACAAACAGATGAGGAGATCAATAAGATATCCTAACAAATCACGAAATAAGTATGTTGTATATAAGTATAAAACTCATTATTTTCTGACTTTATAACAAATTATAATTTGTACTGGAGAAACTAAGTATATTTTAGTGTTCGTCTAGCATTGAACAGATTTTCTGTATCATAATAATATATATGACTTGCAGGTGTATCGAGAAGGCAGTGCAAGATGGTACGTGGGCATGGACAATCTGGCCGAAGGATCCGAGGACGATGCCGAAGGTGGATACATCTCAAGTGACGAGTCAGCACACGCTGCAGACCTTGGGGAACGCCTCCGAGTCAAACCATCTCGAGATATATGGGAACTAGGTGAATAACGACGTAGCTTTAAAATTGAATCTCCCAATTTTGTAATGTAATAAAACATATTCCTATTGAATAATATGTCACTAATTTAATAATATGTTTGCTTCAGATGAAATTCAGCAATCGTTAAATAACTTGCCATTTGCTGAATTACTTTCCCCCTACATCGAGTCTGGAAGATACGACGATGTGATCAGGGCTGTGGGAGCCTTCGAAGGCAACATTGGCGTTAGGACGGCAGCTCTTTGGTCCTGCTGGTTAGGGCGAAGTTTGCTCTTGGGGAAACTGTTACGCCTCGGCCTCGATCCCAATTCAGCAGATGACGATGGAAGGTAAACATTGCAAAGATGACAGCTGAATAAACCGCAGAGCACATTTCAATCCGACCTGTTTTGTTTATAGAACATGCCTGCACCTCAGCTGCTTGGTCGGAAGTGACGAATGTGTCAAACTTTTGCTCGAGCACAAAGCTGAAGTAAACAAATGGGTGTACACGGGAGAGAACAAAGTCACGCCGCTACACTGCGCGGCCAGTGCCAAAAGTTTGGCATGTGTTAAGGTGATGAAAAATGAAAATGAAAAATGAAAGCCCGTTGTATGCCGATCATTTAGCTAAATTATGACATTATTTCTAGGTTTTGCTGAGTTACGGTGCAGATGTGAATGCCGGATTAGCAGAAAGATCGCCCTTGCACTACGCCGTGCTGAGTGACGCGCCTGATGTAGTTCTCGAATTATTAGAAGCGGGCGCCTGCCCCGACACACCGCAGGTTAGCATTGTTTACAATGAATCTTGTTCGAAATTAGATTGTTGTAAACACTTCAATTAGGCCAGAACACTTGCGGTTAGTGTTGATGGGTTATTGTATGCGCAGGTTTTCACCGAGACCCCTCTGCACGTGGCGGCTTCGTTGGGATCTAGCACTTGCACGCGGCTGCTGCTCGACGCTGGGGCCGACGTGAGAGCGGCCTTCGGGAACGGGCGATCGACGGCTTTGCACTTGGCTGCGGAGGATGGACACGCTGAGTGCGCTCGACTACTCTTAGATAGCGGCGCACGTATTGATTGGCCAAACGCACGGGGACAGACAGCACTGCACTTAGGTACATTCTTTAGACCTTTGAATTCATGCTCTATTTAATATGAAATTCTCACCATGTAGTGATTTATTTATATTTCAGCTGCCTTAGCGCAGTCAGTAGAAGTCGCAGAGTTACTTGTGGGGAGAAACGCAGATGTAAAAGCTCGGGATGCTGACGGTAGAACGCCACTCCATGGTTCCATAGTGAGGGGCGCAAGAGCGTGTGATGTCGCCCGCCTCTTGCTGTCTGCTGGAGCGGACCCTAACGCTCCGGACAATTTTGGATACACTCCCCTACATATAGCTGCATTGAATGAGTTTTCTGCATGCGTTCTGTTATTACTTGGTTAGTATAAGGAGATTAGAAAAGGCATTTTAGTTGGTACAAAACTAGCAATTATTCAACCTTGTCCTAAAATTATAGATTATGGTGGTGACGTCACGTTACGCACAAACGGAGGAGTATCGGCACTCTCTTTCATCGTCAGACGAGTTCCAGATGTGATACCACGATATCTGTGCAAGTTCGATGATGCAGTCCATGTGAGTGAGCATGAACTGGGCGATGTGGATTGTGAGCTCACCATTGATTTTAGGCCGTTGGTGCCATGTTTATCGAGAGGAGAATCAGAACTCTTATTGGCGTTTGTTGAAGTTAGTTTACAATGTTTTAAGATCTCCTGACTTTTTTACATTATACACATTATACACAGAGTTTACTGGATTTTGAATATTTTCTCTGGTTGCAGGTGGGCCACAAGGATATTTTAAAGCATCCAGTAGCTGAAACCTTTTTATACTTAAAATGGCAAAGGATACGAAAATTTTTCGTTATGAGCTTCACATATCATGCTATATTTATAACATTGTTTAGTCTTTACATATTGCGTACGTATTATACTTTGAAAATACACAAATCAACAGAGCCAAAATGATAAACTTTAACAACATATTTTCATTTTGCAGAAATATTTCTATGTGAAGATGTTACTTGTGATGTGCCTACATACCTCAAACCTGTGCAATATCTTATTATAATTTTGAACGTCCTTTTCATGTTGAAAGAAATATTTCAAGCATGTCTTGATTGGTCTGCGTATGTAAGGGTATGGGAAAATTGGTTGCAAGTGCTTATTATTGTTGGGGTCTTTCTTTGCACGGTAAATATAATTTTTCCTTTCATTTATGTATTTTTCATAACTTACGACGTATGTATATTAATACTATAGTCTTTTCTAGATCCCAAATGGAATAAACATAGCTGGCATGAAAGATAATACGTCTGATTGGCAGCACGATGCGGCAGCTATCACTATATTTTTCTGTTGGCTAGAACTGATGATGATCATTGGACGATTTCCAACTTTTGGCTTATATGTACAGATGTTTACAACAGGTATTTATGGAAGATAAAGAAAGTCACTAATCGATAACTATCATGATGTACTTTATTATTATGATAAATTTAAAAATAAATCTATAATAGCACGTTCAACTGCAATTTCATCCTTGTAATGATGATTGAATGATGAAACAAAATTACAAAGACTATTACGTTATTAGCCAATATAGCTACAAATTGCTCAAGAACAATTTTGGTTATAGTCAAACTATTTTTTTGGTTTCAGTGACGGTGAACTTTTCGAGATTCTTAATTGCGTACAGCTGTTTACTGATAGCATTTGGCCTGGCCTTCAGCGTTCTATTCAGCAACTACCCCTCTTTTCACTTGCCTGCTGGCCTCGTGAAGACAGTCATGATGATGTCAGGGGAGCTAGAGTACGAGGATATATTCTATAACAACTGCACCAACAGCCAGATACAATATCCGCTGACGGCGCATGGGATGTTCTTTATTTTCGTCCTACTGGTTACTGTGATTCTAACTAACTTGTTAGTTGGTCTCGCTGTAAGCGATATACAGGTTAGTTAGAAATACTTCAATTATCCATTAGTTAATGAATAAATGAGCATGTGGCAGTCCATTATTCCACCTAGGCCTCCCCAAGATACGCCAAAAAACACCAACAAGTTGACCATCGTCCTGTCACCATAAACGATCATAGTTTTGATCCACATGGTAGGGGATTCATTACGCTTCGAATCTTTAATTTATGACAATTATAATAAAAGTATTATTAACTATATTCAAACTTTTCGTTAAGTTTCATCGAAGACCGATGTTAGTTAGAAATGAATTTTAAATAAACCCACAATATTGTTATTACGTTACATATATTACTTTCAGGCCCTACAAGAGAGCGCTGGTCTAGATAGACTAGTGAGGCAAACGCAACTAGTGGCCCATTTAGAGAGCATGTTATTCAGTTCCCTGCTATCCTGTGTGCCTCGTCAGCTGATGGCCGTGCTGCAGTGGGGCGCCCTGCTCACTGCCTCACACCTAAGAATGATCAACATCAGACCTAACGATCCTCGAGAGAACCGGGTAATTTTTTTTATATGAAACATTAATGGGAGATGTAGTATATTTGAAGTGCTCCTAGATTCTACGTAGTTGAGTATCTACGGTATACGGGTAGTACTTATGTATGAGTGTATGGCCGAACACCACAAGAGCATATAACTATAGATTATTCTCATATATCTATAGTATGAATAATTACGATTGGTAAAATTTTACACAATATTTTAGTTTCTTATTTGTAAAGTCGAATTAAAGGTGTTAGTGATATCTCTTTTCTATAACTTGTAATTTTCTTCTAAAACCTCTCATAATTTGGTGTTACAGATACCGAAAGACTTAATAACATCCATCTACAAGATGGTGGCGAGCCGCAAAGGGGTGCGCCATCGGAGCGTCAGGAAGAACAACTACGAGTGTCGCATCAAACATTGCAAGGACGACGAAGCGGCGAAACCTTTGGTCATAAAACGAAGGAGCAACTTGTACGACAGGTATTCCTCGGAAAGCCACGTTGAAAGAAGAAAGAGACCAGTCTCAAACAACACTGATACGAAGAACCGTACAGTGTCAGTGACGTTAAGTGCTTTACAAGAAATACACATGTTGGATATAAAAAATCAGCTAACTGAGCTGACGAAGAAATTGAGCAAGCTGGTGGAAACTACGGATGCAAGACTGAATTTAGTTGAAAAGAATATTGGTGCTGAAGATAAATAATGAGTTTTCAGTTAGAATGCTATCTATTATTATAAATTTTAATACTTTTGTGGCAAAACGTAACATAATTATTTTGTATTTAAAATTGTAGTTTTACTGAAATAATAAACCTATTTTTTATTTCCTCTAAATGGGACAAGGACTTGTAACTACCAAAATTAATCCATTACATTCTTATTTAGGACGTATATTCAATAGTCTGTGAAACACATGAACATTAGACACTTACTATCTGCTGTAACCAAAGCTCATTCACTCTTCTAACTACTCTAAAATGGTTAACTATTAAGTAATCAGTCTAGAATTTCAAAAACTTACCAAAAAGTCACATTTATAATAGGCTCCGTTTTCCATGTGTACGTAGTTTTGGGTTTCCGTTGCACCTTTCAATTTGTAACCTTTGATCTTTGCTCCGTACACTATATCTACATTCTTTACACTGCTGCTTCTCAGCTCTTCGTTGACGGCTTCTAATAAGACATCATTCTCTACAATGTAAGCTACATCATCGCCCATTATATCTGAACTGCTGAATGTTATGAGAGAGTCGGTTGATGCATCCCATACCTAAATTAACAGTAATGGTATGAGTAAAGTATAAGTATAGTCACAGACACAACATATAGGTAAACCCTTTAGATTTTAATAGCTTCTAAAAATATCAGAGAAATATATTGTATACCAGACCCCAGCATTAATATTTAAGAAGATTAAACCATTAACACTATACTTTTAATTAATATCCTTGCGTGATACTACTCAATATTTTATGAGATATTAAATGCATCATGTGGAATTCAGATGAACAATCCAATGCAATCCCAACATTTATGTTATAAAATGACCTAGGAGATATTATATCTCTTAGGTTCTGTCTACCAAGAAAAGGATTAAAGGATGTGAATGTATATGTATGTAAACAATTAAAGGTACTTAGTTATTAAGCCAATGGATTGGTTGATAAACTCACTTGCATATGTCGTACAGGCTGCAATCGCATCTGTTCAACATGTTGCCAGATTCCCAAGTTATTCATTAACAATTTTGTGTTTTGGTTTAAAGCAACTACTCTGTTGCTATATTCTGGAGCCAAGTTGAAGTTTTTCAAAGGACTACCTTCTAGTAAGAGTACTTTTAATTTGGAGAGAAGTGGATTTTTTCCTGTAAATTATAAATCCAATAAAATTTGCAGTTTTATTTAATCTGAAATTTAATATATGAATAGGTTGATGGTAGATTATTGGGCCTTTACTCCACTAATTAACTTTGACAGCCACACAACTGCGTAGCTACTGCGTTACTTCTGCGTCTCGGCTGTAAAAGTGGCACTCTGCTAATATTTTGATCTGCCACAGTTGTGCCTCAATAGCGAGTCAGTGGCACTCCAGTGGCAATTCAAGTATAGAAATGTCAATAGTGGAGTACCAAATATAAGGCTATTGAACTGACATTGACGGACGTTTGGTTAGTGAAGTAGCTTTTTTGTACTTCAGATGCAGAAGTACTTCAGATGTAATTCCATAGTGCTTCAGTGACCAAAATTTGTTAGTGGAGTGCCTAAAGTGTCAATTTATGGCCACTGAAGTATTACAGTATTAATTCTGAAGTAATATTACGGCATAAATGAATTAGTGGAGTAAGGGCCCTGTTCAAATTAACATGTAACAAGTATTTATATGTACAATTTTTAGAGCAATAGGAAGTTTTACCATTTTTACTGCAGAAAAATTACATTTCTTCTTTCAATATGTTCCTACAATATCATTACAAAATGTTGTGTAATGGAAAATAAATATACAAGTCTAATTGTAAGGAAAGAAAAGGAGAATTTTTTTCTAGCTTGGAACGAAAATAGATGGCTGTAGCTTTGAACCATGCTCCGAACGTACTCTTTGACTGACGAAGTAAATATTTGTGATTCGGCTTTTTAACGATTCATAAAAAATTATGTGTAATATTTCTAGTATTAATGCCGTAATAAGTTATACTATATTTGCTTACCCATTGCGCAGGCTAATGTGCATCCTACCATTCCTCCACCAGCAATTATAATATCATAATTTCCGGCATAATTTTGTTTCAGGTCTTCAACTTGGTTCGAAGACGAACTTACAAATCGAGAGGAAATAAAATGCCTAGAAGCAAGTAATGATAATCTAGGACGAAGTATTTGTTGAACCAACATCATTATTTTCTAATCATAGACCTAAACCACCTAAAAACGTTTGAAACTAATGTAAAAACAAATTGGATGATTACTCGCTAGATATGATAATGTTTTTAATGAGACAAAATTATTGAAATCAATTCAATCTAAAAGTTTTCATTGAATTATAATTTCTTATTGTTTTACAAGAATTGTGCCCACAACTGGTAAGAAAAGATAGCATTAAGAATTTGTTAATTTCAACGTAAAATATACTTAACATTAAATACTAAAATATCCTATGAATTATAAAGAATACTGTTACAAAACGATGAAGTCAAAAATAAAATATAAATCTTATTAAGAGAACTACTCCTTTCAATTTGTGATCATTACTTTTATAGGGGATTGTAATGATGAAGATGACTTTCATATTTGTTATATAAAAGTATCTTATTGTTCATTGTTATTATTGATTATTGTACGACAGCAATAATACAAACAGTATTTTGTTGTCAAGGTGATTAACAAAGCGTCAACAAAAAATTTTAAAGAGAGTTCATTGTTATAACGCCATAATAATGAATTATCTACGTTACTAAGAGCCTAAATGAATCACAGTTTTAGTGTATTTGCAAATTCTCTTCGCAAAGTGCCAGTAGATCCAATAACAAAAATGCCTAAAACATTGTATGAAACAAAAACTAAAAGAAATAAACCACTATTAACTAGAGAGGATACACCGTCAACGATGTATTCTATGTCACCAGTGGATCTAGAAACAGAAAAGGTAAAGGAATTCTACAGTAGTATACCAGATTACAATGATATCCATCATTTACCTCCTGAGGAATTTTATACAACCCTGAATATTTTACGCCAAAAGAAAAGGATGATGTTGGAAAAGTCCATGGAACAAATTGACGATTCGAATGGAAACAGTAACTTTAGTGATGAGATTCCTGTGAACACTTTGACCAGACCTGCATCAACTTCGCTTAAGAAAACTAAACCTCGCCTTCATAAAGGTCTCACACGTAAAAAAAGTACTAACAAAGTCCATGCAAACGTCATTAAATCAAATAAAGATATACGTTTTGAAGAAGAAGCTATTGGTAAGGGATTAAGTGATAATATTGAACCAGCCAATGACATCAAAGTAAACGATACAGAGGAAGATTTACAAGTAACTCGACCGAGTGTTTTGGTAAAATCAGAGACAAGTAAAAAACGAATCGGGTCGGCATGTTCTATCACATGGAATGATCAGAATTTAAAAATTAAAGATGAAATTGACGAGAAGTTTGACAATTTCTTTTATGATAGAGATTACAATAGCAGTAAATATATTGATAATGAATTTCGAACTCGTAGTTTGCCTACAAGTCCATTAAGAAGTAAACGCTTCGGATATAGAAATACTGTAACTATACCAAAACCATTTAGAATGACTACGAGGTAAGCTCATTAAACTTTTATTAGTAAACTGAACACACTTAATATGTACATAGGTTTACAATATATACGCATTATGGCCTTAATTTACTCACCCCCTTACACACACTCATTCACAGTACACTTGCACACAAAAAGGGGACTACACTTCACATAGTATATCATGTTTGTAATTGTTATTACTATAATTTTTTATTTTCTAAAGTGCCTTATGTTTACCTTTAATTATATACTTAAGTTAAGATTACTTTTAAGACTAATTATGGGAAGAGTGTCTCTCCCGAGATACAGTCTCTGACTAGTTCGGGGAGAGCACTGTCCAATGTTTGTACCTAGCTTAAGTTTTGTTGTGCCCAATAAACTTTATTATTATTATTATTATTAATCCCTAAAAGGGTGATATAATACTGATGATATATTGTTGTGTTTTTATTCAAGTATTTTGTATTTATCTATTACAAAATCTCCAGAATAAATGTAGGTTAGGCTCTATTCTACTGTATTGAAATGTAAGAAGAGCAAATTGCATTATTTAAAAACCTTTTATTTTTAAATTACCGTTTCATTACGAACGGGAAATACGTCTTTCGTATGTTTTAACAAAACCTATGAGAAAAATATTTGTTTTTTTATACCACAGCTGACATGATCAAAGTGTTATTTTCAGAGATGAAGATGACAGAACTTTACGAGAGTTAAAATGTATTCGCAAATGTCTATCAGATGATATGTTGGACCGCAAGTGTGACAGGAAACATTTTCGGGCTAATCCAGTCCCCATTGAATCCAGGATACCTTTATATGATAAGATATTGGAGGATCAAGCAATGAGGTTCTATCAGTAGTAACGCGTAGTAGATGTTCTGTCTTTCGTAGTTCTCACTTATTATTTTACGCCATCTTTTGTTCGTGTTATTGACACTTACTTATTTATTTCAACAATAAGTAGTTTTCGATAAGGTAAATCATAGATTTGCAGTTTTATTTGAATGTGTTTTTGATATCACCATGTAAATTTTTATAAGTTTATGCTTGCGTTTGCTTTAATTTCAAATTGATTTTAATGATTTTTGTAGGTAGATTATATTTACGACAGCGTTGTTATACTAATTATCAAATACATATAACATTTTAATATTTTTCAGGAGAGCCATTAATAAGATAAACAGTGAAGCGGATCTAAGAGCGCAAATGAAACCGTTTAAGTTTACAAAACGTGATGAGCAAACCATTCACAAAAATGTTTGTGATCGCGCCATTCAAGCTTTTGCAAAGCCTAAAAAGAAGAAAAGATTTAAAGCGAGACCCGTACCAAAAAACTTGTTCTCCAATTATTTTGACGCACGTAATGAAGAAGAATTTTTCAGGTGAGTTTATTTTAATATTTTTTGTCTATTTATAATATTTTTTAGCTAGAATGGAAGTGTTCAATTCAGAAAGTTATTGTCATCTTGAGTAGCTACCGTCATTTGTATTTGGTGTCTAAAAGTTCACGTTTTCTTAGACAGTCAGCAGTCATTATGTCAAGTGCTGAGGCTATCAGCTTAGACGAGT